>JAQZBX010108875.1:0-10514 GCA_029593785.1 Cabassous unicinctus
ATTTTCAGCAGCTTTAAAAAGCCATTTATTGTTCACTTCACCAAATGGTGTACTATGGGATCACATATCAATAAAACTGATAGATAAACAAAAAATTCCTCAAGGGCAGCCAGAACAACACCTATGTATGTCAGTGTCAACAAATGGATTGAGAGGTGAATAATTTCTTCTTTATTCTTGTGGTATTTCTTTATTTATTATAATTTTTATAGAGCTATTGAAAAGGTTTAATAATGATTGAAGAGATGAATGCACACCACTGTGAATAAACCAAGTACCAGGGAATGTACACTTTGGATTAAAAATATATTGGTTTAATAAATCTCAATATATCATATTTGTTTTAAAAATAGCGGGGATGTCAGGAATTGTGCACACATGTTGAGCCTTGGATAATAGTTAGTAGTAGTATTTAACAAATGCTCTGTAAATTTTTTAAAATGAATCAAACTTCAAGTTTTGCTGGAGACAGACACACTGAAAGGTATTTTGCCCCTTTGTTTTCTAAGTGTCGTGATTTCTGCTCTATAAATCAAGTTTATGTGTGTTCATGTATGACTGATAAGCATCACTAAAAATGCATATTAAGAGAAAGAGTGTGTTGAGAGACAAATATGAATCTTTTTAATTACCTCTTTCTCTGAAGTGATCTTCCCTTTTGGTTTCTTCATTGTTGGAGTGTATAATCTTTCTTGCATTGAATGGAAGGTGGTAAACTCTGCTTGATGGATTAGGCCCATGACTTTTGTGAACCTTTCCTCTCCCCCATGATATCTTGTTAACATTTCAGTCACTCTTTGTCACCTTGTGAACCCTACAATTACCGTTTTCTCTCCTGGGTGTTAGCAAGGTCCTTCATAAGACATTGGAGAAATTTGGAAGCTGGGAGTTATTTGAACTCTGAGACTCCTGGGCTTTCATTTGTGTATATGGGGATTCTGTTTCATTGAAATAATCAGTTTGATTTTATTTCCAATATTTTTTAGAAAACTACAATATGTCATTAGAGCAGATATTTATATATGAATACCAGCCTCACAAACTCTCTGCACTCGAGAAAAGCCCAATCATGTCCAGAAATTCAGGAATAGATTCCTGCAAACAAAATCTGGAGCCTTCCAAAATTTCAGTAAATAGTCGAGAAATCATGGAATTAAATATGTGAATTTTCTATTAACATATACTCCCTTTTAAAATTAACATTCTCTTTCATTCTAATATCTGTTTCCATTCATGATTATAAAATAAAGACCTTGTCAACAGCTTTAAAAAAGTCATTCATTGTTCAATTTCTCCATATGATTCAGTATTGGATCACATATCAATAAAACAGATAGATAAACAAAAAATTTGTTCAAGGACAGCCAGAAAACACCTATGTATGTCAGTGCCAACAAATGGATTGAGGGGAGAATAATTTCTTATTTAATCTTCCAATATTTATTTATTTATTATAATTATTATAGAATTCTTGAAAATATTTAAAAATGATGGAAGAGATGAATGCACCCCACTGTGGATATATCAAGGACCAGGAAAGTACACTTTGGATAAAACAGATATTTATTTAATATATCTCAATAAACCAGATTTTTATTAAAAATCGTGGGGATGTCAGGATTTGTACACCCAAGTGGAGCCATGAGTAAGAGTTATTTTATGTTTCAGAAATGCTCTGGCCAATTTTTAAAAATGAATCTCCATTCAAGTTTCTGCTGGAGATGGGACCACTGTAAGGTGTAATGACCCTTTAATTTATATGGTTGTGATTTTTGCCCTAGACTTCAATTTTATGTATGTTCATGTATGACTGATATGCATCACTAAAATTATATATTAAGAGAAAGAGTGTGTTGAGAGAAAAATATGAAGCTTTGGAATTTCCTATTGCTCTAATGTCAAGTTCCTTTGGTGGTTCTTCATTGTTAGGGGCTATAATCATGCGTACATAGAATGGATCCCTCTGCTGGATGGATTAGGTCATTGACTTTTATGAACCATTCCTCTACCCCATGTTACCTTGTAAACATTTGAGTCACTCTTCGTAAACTTCTGGACCTTACAAGTCCCTTTTTCTCTTCTGGGTTTTGTCCAGGATCTTCGTAAAGCATAAGAGAAATTTGGAGGCTGGGAGCTATTTATACACAGAGGACCAGGGTTTTCATTTGTCTATATGTGGATTCTGTTTTTTTTTTCTTGTTGTGTTGTAAGAATGAGTTTGATTTAATTTCCAATACTTTCTAAAAAATTTCTATATATCATAAGCTCAAGTATTTTTGTATGGATATTTGCATCTCAATCTCTCTGCACTCAAGAACAGACCAATGATTTCCAGAAAAGCAGTAATGTTTCCTTGTAAGAAAATCTTGAGCCTTCTAAGCATTCAATAAACAATTGTGAAAACATGGAGAAAGATTTCCGCTGAATTATTGATTTGCCTACACTCCCTTTTGAAATTAACATTTTCTTTCAATGTAATGTACATTTCAGTTAATAATTTTAAAATAAAGACCTTTTCAAGAGATTTTTAAAAGCCATTCATTGTTCAATTTGTCCACATGATGTAGTATGGGATCACATATAAATAAACCTCATTGATAAACAGAAAAAGTTGTTCAAGGACAGCCAGAAATACACCTATGTATGTCAGTGTCAACAAAAGGACTGGGAGGTGAATAATTTCTTCTTTTTTATTCAGGATTTTCTTTAATTATTATAATTATTATATAGCTATTGAAAAGATTTAATTATGGTTGAAGAGATGACTGCACACCCTTGTGAATATACCAATGACCAGAGAATGTACGCATTGGATAAAAAAGATTTTGATTTAAAATGTCTCCATAAAACAGATTTGTTTTAACAACCGTGGGATTTCTGGAATTGTAAACCCAAGTGGGGTCATGGATAATAGTTATAAGTTGTGTTTCAAAAATGTTCTTTCCAATTTTTAAAAATGAATGACAATTCAAGTTTCTGATTGAGATGTGCATATGGGACCACTGAAAGTTGTTATGCCCCTTTTTTTTTAAATTGTGATTTCTGCTCTAGACTTCAAGTTTACATATGTTCATGTATGACTGATGTGAATCACTAAAAATATATATTAAGGGAAAGAGGGTGGTGAGAGACAAATAGGAAGCTTTGAATTACATATTTCTCTATAGTGTTCTTCCTTTTGTGTTTCTTCATTGTTGGAGGCTATAATCACGCGTGCATAGAATGGAGAGCAGTATACTCTGCTTGATGGATTAGGCCCTAAAATTTCATAAATTCATAATTTTAAAATAAAGACGTTTTCAACAGCCTTAAAAAGGCCATTCGTTGTTCACTTTGTCCACATGACATAGTATGGGATCACATATCAGTAAAATTTTTAGAGAAAGAAAAAATTTGTTCAAGAACAGCCAGAAAGACACCGAAGTATGTCAGTGTCAACAAATGGATTGAGAGGTGAAAATTTTTTTCTTTATTCTTCTGGTTTTTCTTTATTTATTATAATTATTATAGAGATGTTGAAGAGGTTTAATAATATTTGAAGACATGAATGCACACCACTGTAAATATACCAAGGACCAGAGAATGTACACATTGGATAAAAAAGATAATAGTTTAGTGTGTCTTAATAAAACAGATTTGTTTCAAAAATCATGGGGATATCAGGAAGTGTACACCCACGTTGAGCCATGGATAATCATTATTAGTTCTGTTTCAGAAATTCTCTTACCAATTTTTAAAAATGAATCACAATTCATGTTTCTGCTGGAGATGTGTGTATGGGACCACTGTAATGTGTTATGCCCCGTTATTTCCTAGGGTCGTGATTTCTGCTCTAGACTTCAACTTTATGTATGGCCATATATGACTGGTATGCATCACTAAAAATATATATTAAGAGAAAGAGGGCGGTGAGAGACAAATATGAAGTTTTGAAATTACCTAATTTTCTAAAATGGTCTTCCTTTTGTGTTTCTTCATTGTTGCATGCTATAATCATGCATGTATAAAACAGAGGGTGGTGCACTCTGATTGATGGGTTAGGTCCTTCATTTTTATGATGTGTTCTTCACCCCAAAATATCTTGTAAGCATTTGAGTCACTATTTGTCACCTTGTGGATCCTACAAGTCCCTTTTTCTCTTCTGGGTGTTGACAATGTCCTTCATAAGACGTAGGAGAAATTTTGAGGCTGTAAGGAATTCGTATTCTGAGTTTCTGCGTTTTCCTTTGTGTATAATGGAGTCTGTTTCTTTGTAAGGATGAGTTTGATTTTTATTTCCAATATTTTCTAAAAAATTAAAATATGTTATAAGAGCAGGGCTTTATATATGGATCCTTGCATCATAATCTGTCTGCACATGGAAACAACACAAAGATGTCCAGAAATCAGGAATGGATTCCTTGAAACAAAATCTGGAGCCTTCTAAACATTCAGTAAGCAATCATAAAATCATGGAAAAAGATCTCCTCTGACTTATCGATTTACCTACACACATTTTTAAAATTAACCTATTCTTTGAATCTAATATAAGTTTCAGTTCATAATTTTAATATGAAGACCTTTTCATCAGTTTAAAAAACCCATTCATTGTTCCCCTGTCTACATGATAAGGTATGGGATCACATATCAATAAAACTGATAAATAAACAAGAAAAATTGTTCAAGGACAGCCAGACAATCACCTATGTATATCAGTTACTACAAATAGATAGAGTGGTGAATACTTTCTTCTTTGTTATTCTGGTTTTCTTTATTTATTATAGTTATTATAGAGCTACAGAAAAGGTTTACTAATGATTGAAGAGATGAATGCACACAACTGTGAATATGCCAAAGACCAGGGAGTGTACACATTGAATAAAAAATATTGGTTTAATATTTCTCAGTAAAACAGATTTGTTTTAAAAAAAATCATGTGGATGTCAGAAATTGTACACCCAAGATGAGCCATGGAAAAGAGTTATGATTCCTGTTTCAGAAATGCTCTGGTCAATTTTTAAAAATGAATTACAATTCAAGTTTCTGCTGGCAATAGGACCACTGTAAATTTTTATGCCCCTTTATTTTCTAAGATCATGATTTCTGCTCTACACTTCAAGTTTATGTATGTTCATATATGATTGATATGCTCCACTAAAATATATATATTAAGAACAAGACGGTGGTGAGAGACAAATATGAAGCAGTGAAATTTCCTATTTTTCTAAAGTAGTCTTCCTTTTTTGTGTCTTCATTGTTGGAGGCTATAACCATGTGTGAATGGAAAGGAGGGCGGTACTCTCTGCTTGATGGATTAGGTCCTTGACTTTCATGAACCATTCCTCTCCTGCATGAAATTTTGTAAACAATTGAGTCACTCTTTGTCACATTGTGGACCGTACAAGTCCTTTTGCTCTACTGGATGTTGGCAAGGTTCTTCCTAATTCACAGGAGAAATTTGGTAGCTGGAAGCTATTTCTATTTTGAGTTCCTGGGTTTTAATTTGTGTATATGTGGATTCTGTTTCTTTGTATGAATGAGTTTGAATTTATTTCCAAAACTTTCTAAAAGCTTACAATATATCATAGGAGCAGGTATTTATATATGGATACCAGCATCACAATGTCTCTGCACATGAAAACAACACAATTATGTCCAGAAAATCAGGAATTGTTTCCTTGAAACAAAATCTCCAGCCTTGTAAACATTTAATAAACTGTCGTGAAAACATGGAAAAAGTTCTCGTATAAATTATTGATTTACCTAAGCACAGTTTTAAAATTAACATTTTCTTTCAATCTAATACCCATTTCAGTTCATCATTTTAAAATAAAGATCTTTCAACAGCTTTAAAAAAGCCATTCATTGCTCCCTTAGTCCACATGATGTAGTATGGGATCACATATCAATAAAACTGATAGATAAACAAGGAAAGTTTTTCAAGGATAGCGTGAAAAACACCTAAAAAAGTCAGCATCAACAAATGGATTGTGAGGTGATTAATTCCTTCTTTCTTCTGCTTTTTCTTTGTTTATTATAATTATTATAGAGCTACTGAAAAGGTTTAATAATGATTGAAGTGATGAATGCACACTACTGTGAATATACCAAGGAAAAGGGAATGTACACATTGGATAAAAAACATATTGGTTTAATACATCTCAATAAAACAGATTTGTTTTAAAAAACGTGGGGATGACAGGAATTGTATTCCCAAGATTAGCCACGTATAATAGTTCTGAGTAATGTTTCAGCAATGACTGGTGAATTTTTATAAATGAATCACAATTCAAGTTTCTGCTGGAGATGGGACCACTGTGAGGTGTTATGCCCCTTTATTTTCTAAGGTTGTGATTTCTGCTCTAGACTTCAAATTCATGTATGTTCATTTATGACTGATATGTATCACTAAAAGTATATATTAAGAGAAAGAGAGTGATGACAGACAAATAAGAAACTTTGGAATTACCTATTTCAGTAAAGTGGTCTTGCTTTTGCATTTCTTCATTGTTGGAGTATAATGTCATGCATTCATAGAATGGAGGGTGGTACACTGTGCTTGATAGACTAGTTACATTTTTTTTGAACCATTCTTCTCTCAAATGATATCTTGTAGACATTTGAGTCACTCTATGTCACCTTGTGGATCCTACAAGTACATTTTTCTCTACTGGGTGTTGGCATGGTCCTTCATAAGACTTTGGAGAAATTTGGAGCCTGGGAGTTATATGTACTCAGAGATTCCTGGGTTTTCATTTGTGTAAATGGGGATTCTGTTTCTTTGTAATAATCAGTTTGATTTTATTTCCAATATTTTCAAAAATTTAAAATATGTCATTAGAGCAAGTATTTATATATGAATACCTGCATCACAATCTCTTTGCACTTGAGAAGAGCCCAATCATGTCCAGAAATTCAGGAATGGTTTCCAGAAAACAAAATCTGGAGCCTTCCAAAATTTCAGTAAACAGTCAAGAAATCATGGAAATAGATGTACTCTGAATTTTCGATTTATGTACACTCCCATTTAAAATTAATATTTTCTTTCATTCTAACATTTTTTCGTTCATAATAATAAAATAAAGACTTTTTCAACACTTTTTAAAAAGTCATTCCTTGTTCACTTTGTCCATATGATGTAGTATGGGATGACATATCAATAAAACTGATGGATAAACAAAAAAAAGTTTTCAAGGACAGCCAGAAAAACACCTATGTATGTCAGTGTCAACAAATGTATAGAAAGTTGAATAATTTCTTATTTATTCTTCTGGTATTTCTTTATTCATTATAATAGTTATAGAGCCTTTGAAAGCATTTAATAATGATTGAAGAGATGAGCACACAGCCCTGTGAATCCACCAAGGACCAGGGAATGTATTTATTGGTTAAGAAAATTATTGGTTTAATATGACTCAATAAAACAGATTTGTTTTAAAAAACATGGCCATGTCAGGAATTGTAGACCCAAGATGATGCTTGGAAAATGGTTATTAGTCGTGTTTAGTTAATGCTGTGGCCAATTTTTAAAAATGAATCAGTATTCATGTTTCTGCTGGAGAGGACCACTGTAAAGTGTTATGCCCCTTTATTTTCTAAGGTTGTGATTCCTGCTCTAGACTTCAAGTTTATGTCTGTTCATGTATACCTGATATGCATCACTAAAACTATATATTAAGAGAAAGAAGGTGGTGAGTGAAAAATATGACTCTTTGGAATTACCTAATTTTCTATATTGGTCTTCCTTTTGCATTTCTTCACTTTTGGAGGCTATAATCACGTGTTCATAGAATAGAGGGCGGAACACTCTGCTTGATGGATTAGGTCCTTGATTTTAATGAACCATTCCTCTCCCCCATGGTATCTTATAAACTTTTGATTCACTCTTTGTAACCTTATGGACCCTACAATTACCATTTTTACTTCTGGGTGTTGGCAAATTCTTTCATAAACCATAGAGGAAATTTCGAGCCTGGGAGCTATTTTTACTCTGAGTTCCTGGGTGTTCATTTGTCTATATGGGGATTCTGTTTCTTTGTAAGTATGAGTTTGATTTTATTTCCACTTCTTTCTGAAAAATTAAAATATATCATAAGAGCAGGTATTTCAATATGGATACCAGCATCACAATATCTCTGCACTCGAGAAGTGTAAAATGATATCCAGAGAATCAGGAATGGTTTCCTTGAAACAAATTTCAGAATCTTCTATACATTCAGTAAACAATTGTGAAATCATGGGAAAAGATTTTCTCTGAATTATCGATTAAATACACTCCATTTAAAATTAACATTTTCTTCAATCAAATATCAGTTTCAGTTCATAATTTTAAAATAAGGACATTTTCAACAGCTTTAAAAAAGCCATTCATTGTTCTCTTTGTCCACATGATGTACTATGGGATCACATATCAATAAAACTCATAGATAAACAAAAAGAGATGTTCAAGTACAGCCAGAAAAACACCTACGTATGTCAGTGTCAGCAAATGGATTGAGAGGTGAATAATTTCTTCTTTATTCTTCTGGCATTTCTTCATTCATTATAATTATTATAGAGCCTTTGAAAACAGTTAATAATGATTGAAGATATGAATGCACACCACTGTGAATATACGAAGGACCAGGGAATGTACACTTTGGATAAAAAATATATTGGTTTAATATGTCCAATTAAAAAAGATTTGTTTTAAAAATCTTGGGGATATCAAAAATTGTATGCCCAAGTTGAGCCATCAATAATAGTTATGAGTTGATTTTCAGAAATGTTCTGACCAATTTTTGAAAGGAATCACAATTCAAGTTGCTGCAAGAAATGTGTGTATAGGACCACTGTAATGTGTTATGACTCTTTATTTTCTTAGATTGTGATTTCTGCTTTAGGTTTCAAGTTTATGTATGTTCATGCATTATTGATATGCATCATAAAAATAAATATTAAGAGAAAGTGGGTGGTGAGAGGCAAATATGAAGCTTTGAAATTACTTATTTCTCTAAATTGGTCTTCCTTTTCTGTTTCTTCACTTTTGGAGTCTATAATCACACGTGCATACTATGTAGGGTACTCTGCTTGATGGATTTGGTCCTGGAGTTTTATGAAACATTCCTCTACACCATGATGTCTTGTAAACATTTACATCACACTTTTTCACATTGGGGAACCTACAATACCCTTTTTCTGTTTTGGGTCTTGGCAATTTCCTTCGTAAGCCATAGGAGAAATTAGGAGGCTGGGAACTATTTGTACTCTGAGTTCGTGGGTTTTCTTTTGACTATATGTGGATTCTGTTTTTTGTAAGAATGAGTTTGATTTTATCTCCAATCCTTTGTAAAAAATTAAAATATTTCCTAAGAGTAGGTATTTATATATGAATACCTGCATCACAATATATCTGTACTCAAGAACAGACCAATGATGCCCAGAACATCAGGAATGATTTCATTGAAATAAAATCCAGAGCTTTCTAAACATTCATTAATAATCGTGAAGTCATGGAAAAAGATCTCCTCAGAATTATCAATTTACATACACTCCCTTTTAAAAATAACAGTTTTTTACCATCTAATATCTGTTTAACTTCATAATTTTAAAATAAATACCTTTTCATCATATTTAAAAGAGCCATTCCTTGTTCACTTTGCCCACATGATGTAGTATAGGATCACATATCAATAAAACTGATAGATAAACAAAAAAATCGTTCAAGGACAGCCAGAATAACACCTGTGTATGTCAGTGTCAACAAAAAGATTGAGAGGTGAATAATTTCTTCTTTATTCTTCTGGATTTCTTTATTTATTATAATTATTATAGAACTATTGAAAAGGTTTAATAATGATTGAAGACATGAATGCACACCACTGTGAATATACTAAGGACCAGGAAATGTACACAAAGTACAAAAAAGTTATTGGTATAATATGTCTCAATAAAACAGGTTTGTTTTTATATTCATGGTTGTGTCAGGAATGGTATACAAAAGTTGAGCCATGGATAATAGTTATTAGTTGTGTTTCAGAAATGCTCTGTCCAATTTTTAAAATTGAATCACAATTCAAGGACCTTCTGGAGATGGGACCAATGTAAGGTGTTTTGACCCTTTAAATTCAAATGTCATGATTTCTGCTCTACACTTCATTTATGTATGTATGTTCATGTATAAATGACATACACCACTAAAAATATATATTAATAAAAAGAGTGTGGTGAGAAACAATATAAGCTTTGGATATATATATTTCTGTAAAGTAATCTTCCTTTTGTGTTTCTTCATTTTTAGAGGGTATAATCACAGGTGTATGGAATGGAGTGCGGTAATCTCTGCTTGAGGTATTAGTTCTTTGGCATTTATGAACCATTTTTCTCTCCCATGATATCTTGTAAACATTTGAGTCACTCTTTGTCACCTTGTGGACCCTACAAGTCCCTTTTTCTCCTCAGGGTTTTGGCAATGTCCTTCACAATCCATAGGTGAAATTTGGAGCCTGGGATCTGTTTGTACTCTGAGATCCCTTGTTATGCTCTGTGTATATGTG
>JAQZBX010108876.1:0-10514 GCA_029593785.1 Cabassous unicinctus
CACAATGATTCTTAAATGTATATGGAAGAAGCAGGTGATCTAGAAGAGCCAAAGCAATTTTTAAAGAGAAGAACAAAGTTGGAGAACTTATTCTACCAAATTTCAAGATTTACTGCAAAGAAAGAGTAATCAAGTATAATATAGACAGACATATTAATTAAAGAAATAGGAAATAGAGTCCAGAAATAGGCCTCTACCTAGAGATAGATAGATAGATAGATAGTCAAACTAGTTTTCAACAAAATATTAAGAGAATTCAATGGAAAAGGAAAGACTTTTCAAGAATGGTATTGGAACAACTGGATATCTACATGGGGAGAAAATGAATGTTGACCCTTACTTCAATCCATAACAAGGACTTCACACAAAATGGATAATAGACCTAAATATAAAAAGCTAAAACTCTAAAACTTCTGGAAGAAAGCATTCATATGAAACTCTAGAAAAATGTAAAATAATCTAAAATGGCAGAATGCGACCTTTGATTGTCTGGGCCAGACACAGTAAGGGTTGGATTGCAAAGAGAAATGAACAATCTTTAATGGTGATGGAAATGGTCTATATCTTGATTGTACTAGTGGTTTCACAGGTGTATCAAACTGTCAAAACTCATGAAATTGTATTTTTAATGAATCCTGTTTGTGTATAAATCATACCTCGAACAGTTGGTTTTTTAAAAAAGCATGATAATGGCTCCATAGTATTTTATCATTTTTATGTGTCACAATTTTGTTCAGTCAAAATCCTATTATTGTATATCTGGGGAAATATTTTTAATGAAGATAAAGAGTGACAAATATGAAAACTCAAATTAAAAGTCTAAATACTATATGTAGGCCAGGGATGCACCAAAGAAAAGAGTTGGAAGACTGAGAGACAGCTATAACCCTGGAGAACTAAATGGGGTAGGAAACAATGTTCTGACCAAGATAATGACTGCCAACAAAAAAGAGCAAAGTTCCTACTTTCTCAGCAGCAATGAAGAACATTCTAGCATGTATTTTACTCTGACATTTGTATGCCTCAGGTGTAGAGTAGGTTAGAAAAGTTATTTGTTTGGTAGTTCATGTAGCCCTGGTCGTGCTAGAGTAGCAAATATAGTACTTGACAATAGTCCATGAAACAAATTGCCCTGGGGAGAATTTATAAAAGGGATTGTGGTACTGAGTGTGACTATAGCAGCATGGAGCTAACAACCTACTTTATAAAACTTGGATTCAACAAATCTCTTTAGCTGTGTCCCTGATACCACCCAAACTTCTTGTTAAATGCTGTTCACTATTTGAGATGAATTGGGCGGCAAAATGTTTTCCCCTGAGCTCTTTGGAAAGGAAGTCTATAAATCCAAGGAATTACTGTTTGTAGTTTGCTGGGAATAGGCAAATCTATTTGCTCTTTCCTGGCACTTGTAGAAACTTTGCTTACCTATAAATTATTCGGTTACCTCACAGAGGAACAAATGGAATGAAGAATAATATCAAAGCCTTGAATCAGTGCTCCAAAAGTTATTTTCTGGTGGCAAAGTTTGCCACCAATTAAAGTTTTGCCTTTTCCTCACCTTTTTCTCCCCTATTCTCCTTCTCTTCAACACTGGATAGACATCTGATACTTCTTTATCTGAAATAAAGGATTTCAAATCATAACTTGCTCAATTCCTTACTGTAAATGAATATTTAATTCTATTTAATTTTTAATAGTACTTAATATATATGGATAAATACTCATTATTTGAGGTTCTCTACCCATCCTTCTTTGAAACACTGTATTGATAACATAAAATGATCCTTATGAAGAAAGGGAAAAAGTCTGATTTAACTATTTTTATTTGTTCTATGTAGAGAACTTGCCTACCGCCATGGCAGTAAAAATACGCAAGAACACTCCATCTAATAGTGTATGATCAGATGAAATTTCCAATTGCTTAATGTTTGGATTTGGAGTAGCCAAAAGCTGCCTAAATTTGAATACTATTTCTTTAAGTGCTTTAGTTCAAGTGTTGTTTTTGGAATAATCAATCATTTAACTTTCAAAATTGAAGAGGAGCAATTTTCTCAAGGAATGATAACCATCCTAATGTGTTGAATTTCCACTCACTATTTGCTATTATATTATAATATTGTTAGTATTTAGTTTCCAAATTAATGTTGGAGATCTTCAATTGTAATCAAACGCTTGAGACTCTTGTAGAGTTTTACAATTTGATGGAAGTAGAAAACTTACATTTTTTTTTTGTTTCCACTTAGATACAGAACCATGAAAGATCTTGAAAAATAAAGTCTACCAGGATTAACAAAATCCTTTTGTTTTCAATGCTGGTATTATCAGTCTACCCTTGCAGAACATCAACTGCTAAACATATTCCATCCTTAGACTGGCACAGTACTAAGAAATTGACTTTCCCATCTGACTTTCTAGTATTTTTATCCCGTCTTTTTAATTAGGTTCAAATCGGTGATCTCTAACTTTCCTTGCTTCTACTTTTTCAGTACCATTAAGAATGAACTCATTTCTAGTGCACTGCAGTATGCTCAAGTGGAACTATAAGTTGAATAGTATTTTCCCCCAGGTTTTCACACCTTACATATGCTAGCAAAAGTCATGCCATGCTTGCCCAGTAGTGCATATAATTCAATTTTTGTTTTATTAAGATATGAAGATGACCATTACATTAAAAATCCAGGCAGCCTTAAGAGACTTAAATGAAAAAATGGGATGATAGAGAAACTAAAGATCTCTGCAAGGTAAGGAAAAAGGAATGGAGAGCACTGAAATTTTGCTCTTGAACTTAGGCTGCTGAAGCATTGTATATAATAGAAATATTAAAACAACATTTTCTACTTAAATGTAGTGTTACATGTCCTTACAAAACTACTTCCACAGGGTTTGTAAGAAAATGAAAAACTGGTCAAATTTGGTTACATCAAATTTATCTTGTTAATTTAAAATGATCCTAATTCAACAGAATCTAATCTCTGCAACAGAAAATGGGTCAGGCAATGGGAGTTCATTTTTCCCTCTGTCTGTGGCAGCAGAGCTGACTGGAGGCTCTATTATAGTTAGTCTAATTTTTTTCTTGAAGAGTAAGAGTATTGCAGCTATTCCAATATAGTAAGTTTACCACCTTCATAATCTTCACCTCAAGATGGTACCATATTCCAATAAAAAATAATTTTCAGGGAAGCAAATAGGTAGTTTTCAAGGATGGAGGCAGAAAGTAGATTTACAGAATGAGTACTCAATTGTATTTCTAAGAAATATCCAAATCATTAAGGAGTCTTATTCACTCTTTGTTCAAGCAAATGCAAATATTTTCTATGCCTATAGATAGACATGCACAGTAAACTCAAACAGGATCAGAAAGCCTGGCTCTTCCTAATCCATAAAGACAGTCCTGGGAAGAGCAAGTCACAGATTTCTGAGTCCTTCCCTCACCAACCTGTCATATTGGCAGCCCAGAACAAATTGAGCAGACCAGATCTTTCATTCCCATATAATGTGGTATGCATAAATAGATTAAATTCTAATGTTAAATTCAAACTGCTGGTTATGGATTTCAAAAGGTGATGCACTTGACAGCTTTGCATCAGCAGTGATTTTCTACAGTACACTGAGGTTTAGACTAAAAGTATGACCAACAGAGCTACTACCCAGGAATTCTATGAACCTTTTCTTCCCTAAGTCGTGCTTAAATAGTGCCTAGGGTTCTCCCAAATGTACCTTCAAGGTTGAATTTCCCATTCTTCTTTTGACTACCCTACCCATTCCCTAGCACAAATAATATGGTTTTGAGAACCTGATTGTTGCAACACCTGTTCACATTGACTTCAGAAGTTCAGGAGTGGGGATATCCGCATTCAGGTTCAAACAACACAAAGGGGTAATTCTATTGCCTAAGAAAATCATTTTTTACTGAGTTTTGCTCACTAGAGTGTAACAGCCCACAGTTTCTGGATATTCTGCTCTCTAAACATTTTATAAATAGATGTATGCTGTAGTTGCTGCAAACTTTCCTTTTCATTCTTTCTCAGGATGGGGGGGTGTTGTATCATTTTGGCACTAGCTTCAACCTTCATTACTCTAACCAATAGCTACAGTCTTTGCTAGCAGTTTAAGTAACCCTGAAATAATTTATATATTTTTAGAATCCTCTCCTAAGGCAGTCTAACCAATCACAGATTATTAAATTCATGGAGTTTTTCCTTTTTACACATTTTCTTACTGCAGATGTGCTAAACCATCCAGCAAAAATGCAGGATACTGAAGAGCAAGTAGAGACCTGCAGAGCTGTAATAACAGGATAATGTAGAACTAAAATAATTCTTCTGAATGTTGAGGTTTAATATCATCTGTTCTTTTCCTCCACATTCCCAGTGGAACAATTGACTCAATTTCTCCAGACACAAATCTTTCATAAGCTCTTCTCAACTTTCTGAGGTCTTTTACTAGCAGAACTGTATACTATAGCACTTACCTCTCCCTCGACTGAAATAGTCAATCATATTTTAACCTGCCAGGCCTTATTCATCCATTTCTATCCTCCAGCACTGTTTTTAAGAACCAGACTTAGCCAGAATAGTTTAACAATCTAAGTAATAAAATTTGACAAACTTTCCTTTCCCTGAGTCACAAACTCAAATTCCTTCAGGGTTGATTTCTTAGTAGATACATGAGTTCAAAGAGTAAATCTTCAGAAGTGGAATATAACATCACCTAGCCCCTAGAGCTCTGCATCATCCCCCCAAAAATAATGCTCTTAAACAACACTTCTAAGGCCTAGCTAAAAATCAAACAGGTTAACCTTTTCTCTCAGACACATAGGAAACAATACATATGACAACATAGCCTTAACAAGGAAGGCGAACGCTTGTCCATGAGTTTGCTATCTGTTTCACTTGGCATAAACTATCATTCATCACTGGTGAGTAGGTAATTGCAAGGCTTTTGTTTCATTGACTAACTATGGCCTAATTATATTTCTGTAGAAACTTCCAAGTGAACAAGTCACATTGTGATTTGTAGCCATGCTAGCGATAAATCTTGGTCATAGTTTAAGAATAGACCCAAAAAGTTGTCAGTAATTCATGTTTATGCTAAGATAGTTCATTTAGCTATAAGAGGATAAAGTATGACAGCTGCAGACTATGACTAATCATGGCCAAATACTAAAACCATTCTATGTGGAAATCATGATTTTAGAGAGTCCACCATATGAAGAGGAGCTGTTTACCCACCAAGCAAAGTTATTTGGACAATCAGTTTGTGCCTTTTGAAAAAGAACAGAAGTTGAAGGGATGGCTCTATGGTGATTGGCATTTCTCTAGTCTTAGATTTCAAATGATTAGTCATCAGAACACTACTGGATCAATATTAGCATTTGTATTTTAAGGAAATAGAAAACTGAGGCAGAGATACTTTCCAATGCTCCTATAGAAAATGAATGGAAGAAGTAAAATGATTATATACTTATACGTGTGTGTGTGTACACATATCAGACTTTTCAGATTACCCATGTTTAGATAATTGGAAGTAGCAGACAGAAAGGCTAGTTTTCAAATCAGAAGTATAAGAGATGTTAAAATTTGACATCTAGTCTATTTTTATTGGCTTACCTCTTTTCAAAACCTAATGGATTGCTTCCTGCTATAGAGTCTGCCAAAATGCATTAAAATATTTCAAATATCCAGAGGAGCTTCACATCTATTGATCAGGTTTTATATATTGATTTGTGGCTATGAAAGACCCATTATTTCCACTTCTTTCTGTTGTAATGACAATGGAATGGATACTAATTTGAACTGAAAGTAGCTATGTAATGGCATTTTTTATTCCATTTTGGTCTCAGAATTTTGGCTACTTTAAGTCATGCTATTTGTTAATGATCACAATAATACTCCAAACCAACTCTGAAGTCATGTTAAAATCAAAAGATATGTTTTCAAGGTGTTTGGTATATGACTGTTCATTGTAGAAGTTTGAGTCTGGATCTCCACCTCAGAGGCAATATAAATATTTTCACATTTTTAGAATTACACACACATTACATGAAGCACTCATATGCTCCCTTCTTAGAAATGTTTATCCTGTTTAATTCAAGGTGAAACAAAGTGATATTGCTTCTGATCCTTAGGAATATATAGTCTAAAACAGAACAATTCAAACAGATATTCACGGCATATAAAAAAATGGAAAGAAGAATTAAACAAGTCCAAAAGTAAAACACATGAAAATCAAGTGGGAGTCTTAGAAATTACATATGGGCAGATTTTTGAGAGAGGTGGAATTTGCAGAATTTTTTTTTACTAAAGCTTGTTGATTGGGGATGGAATTATATTCAGACAGCGATTAGAAAAAGGCATAAAGTTAGAAGACAGACTTTAGAAGGTAGAGACAGATAACTAGCAGAAATGCACATTTAACAAAGGGCAGCCTGTTAGCAGTGTAGGGGACACTCAAGACAGTAAGGAAGCAAACTAAATGAAAGGTATCTAAAGTCATTTGGCCAACCTCTTTTTCTCTGGCCAAGATGAAACCGAAGCTATCCCTGAAAAACATGGCATCTGCTCGAGTTCTAAACTGGTTTCTTCATTTAGCAAGTAATTTCAATGGTCTCACAGTTTTCAGTCTTTTCTGACTTGGTTTTTACCAACCTAAATTCTCGTATTATAGCATGAGCTTAATACAGAGAGAGAATGGAAATTTAAAAATTGGTACAATAATCTTATGAATTTTCAGCCTTGAGAAAACATGCACCTCCAATTTCTTTAAAATATGAACTGTAAATCAGGATTGTATTTGGTTTCAACTAATGTGAAATCCTTATTTAGACCAGAAACCCAGTGGTCAGGTATTACACCTGCCTGTCTTGTTTATCACTGTTCTGCTAATGTTATTCTTCCTTTTCTAAGACCTTATTTATTGGCATAACTATTTTACTGTTGGTTTGGGTGTGACCAAAATTATTAGGATGAGACACCATTCTTTCTTCATTTTGCCTACCTGAAATGCAAACCTTATATATTTGCTGGCATCATGAAAATCCTGAAATATGCTTTTTCTTTTTGTAACTCTGATTTACTTTTGCCATCTAAAAAATGAACACATTGACCTTCTTATTTCTATTCATATTGCTTCACCTAAAACATTTGTTGAGTCCCTACTATGTGTTGGGTATTGTACTAGGTACTGTACTTAAATATGTAAGAACTCTGGTCCAAGCCATTATCTTTCATCTGGACAATTGTAACAGCCTTCTAACTCATTTCTCTAGCTTCAGAATAGCTCTCTTCCAATCTTGTCTCCACTCTGCAACTAACATGAGTTTTCCAAAGCAAAAGTTTAATTTGCCACTCTGCTGCTTAAAATCCTTCAAATGGCTTCATCCTGGAGGCTCAAAGATAAAATTCCATAACTTTAACTTGGCTTCCAAGATACAGCACAAACTCCATCCTCATCCTGCACTATTCCACACTTAAGTTCCAGACATACTAATTTTTTTTAACCTTCTCAGAAATTCTACATGGTATCATTGGCTTTGGAGATGCTAGTTCTTTTGCCTGCTTAATCCTTCTTCATTAGGCTAACTTAGTCATCCTCACGTCTCAGTTTAAAAGTCACCTTAAGGCAGCATCATTTTAGGGGTACAATGCCAGCTGCAAACATCCTGTTAGGTTCCCCTGATTTATGCCTGCATAAGACTATATATAATACACCCCATTGTAGCATTCATTACATTTTATCATTAATGCAAGTTTAAGATCAGTTTTGCCTACTAGCCCATAAGCTGTGACATGGTAAAAACTCAATAAATACTTTTGAACAGATAAAGGAGAGTAAGACCACAGTATCTACCCTCAAAAAACAACCAATCTAGCTTGTTAATTAGGCACAAATACAACTGTTCATAATACAGTATAATAAACTTGAGTATAATAATATGAATGATGTACTATGGAAGAAAATCATTAATTTATTAACTGTACTCTGGGTGAGGGTGAAGGTAGGTGGGGGTCAAGGTCAAGGTAGACTTTCCAAAGGATGTATATTTAAGCTGGGCCTTAAGAGAAGACTTTTCTATTTCTTTGACTACTATTATTCATTAGGTTTGCTTCCCCCTAAAAAAGCTATGACAGCTCTCAGTGCTTTATTCCCAATGAGGCTCTAGTGTAGTATTACATAGCTGCTTCCTTGAGCTTGCATAAACTCACACTGTAGATCATAGTAGCCACTGGCCACATGTGACTATTTAAACTTAAATTAAAATTAAATAAAAATAAATATTTAGTCACTCAGTTGCTCAAGATTCAGTTGAGTAATATTCAGTTACTCAAGGGCTGAGTAGCCACATGTGGCTACCATATTGGACAGCACAAATTACAGAACATTTTTATCACTGCAGAAAATGTGTTATAAGAAATACATGTATTCATTTATTTAATAAAATTTTTATTGCACATATATTATTTTTCTGATGCTGTGCTAGATGGTGATGAGTGCAAGGATGAAGATGATAATGTTCCTGATCTCCCAAAGTTCACTTGAGTGAATTGGCCTTCCTCTATTTCTTCAATTAGTTCATGAAGTATTGCATTTATTTATTTTTGTAAACTTCAAGATTACTATCCTTAAGTGTGTCCGTGTGTTGCTTGTAGCTTGTTGAATTGGAAGTTCCTCAGATATTCAAAAATCAGAAGAAATTGTTTCTGTATCATTTCTTGTTACACCTCAAGAATAGCTTCAAATGATCGTTTGATTAAATCTGCTATTTGTTAGGCACAAATTATGTGACCAGCCCTGTGCTGAGTACTATGAAAAATACAAAAGAAATATAAGACAAAATATCTTGCCTCTATGAGTTTATAAATTAAATGAAACATTAGCTGTAAAACTGATTTATAAACCATGAATACATTTCTATTATTAAAATATAATTGGGGCGAGTAGATTCACATAAATTTAATGAGTAGAGAACAAAAAAGATAGCATATAATCAAATGTTGATGTATAAAATATGAACATATAGGGAAAAGGATGTGGCTCAAGCAATTGGGCTCCCATCTACCATATCAGAGGTCCAGGTTTCAATTCCCGGGGCCTTCTGGTGAAAGGCAAGCTGGCCCGTGTGGCGAGCTGGCCCAAGTGGAGTGCAAAGACAAACAAAAACAAGGGAATGGAAGTTAGATAAATCACAAAAGTCCAATTCAAACTAAGATTCCATGAAAATATAGACTTTGTTTCTTTCTCTGGTGGAAAGGTTAATTGGCATGTTCAAAGGAAGGGACATAGAATGAACAAAGAGAAGGAAGAATGAGTGTGTCTTCTGTAGAGGATGAACTCCATTTCATTACATGGGAATTTATTAAACAAGAGATCATCCAAATGGCTTTTTTAAAACTTGTATTTATTTTATTTTATTTTTTGAGGTATTGGGGCCAGGGGTTGAACCCAGGACCGTGTACGAGGGAAGCTGGCACTCAACCACTGAGCCACACTGGCTCCCTTTAAAAATTTTTAATTCCTCCCCTAATCCTGCTTTAGTGGCATTCTACAAATTCTGATATGGTATGGTTTCATTTTCATGTGTGTATCATTTTCAACAAGTTGAATATACTTTACAAAGAAGTCCCTTTTAATTTCTTTTCTGACCCATAGGTAATTTTGAAGTGTGTTATTTAGTTTCCAAATATTAATATTTGGGAATTTTCTAGATATTGTTCTATTATTGGTTGCTAATTTAATTCATTGTGATCAGAGAACACTCTTTGTATGACTTAAATCCTTTTAATTTATTGAGATATTGAGCTTATAGCTCTGTGTGTATATAGGTTTTATAAAATTTGGAAAAATTTGGCCTTTATTTCTTTAAATACTTTTTTCTGTCCTCCCTCTGCCCTTCACAGATTCTAATTACACATATTTTAAGCTGTTTGTAGTTGTACCATTGTTCACCCATGAACTTTAAATTTTTTAAAATTTGTTTTTTTCTGTGTTGCATTTTGAATAGTTTATCTTACTATGTCTTCAAGTTTACGAAATTTTTATTCTGTCAAGTCTAGTAGGCTGTTGTAGCCATTGGGCAATTTAATGTAATTATGAATTCCAAAAATATAATTGGATCATGCTTGTAAACTGGTCTGCTAATCTGGGCATGATTAAGTTATTATTAGAGCATTAACTGGGCCATGTCAGTAGGGCGTTGAGCCCCACCCTTTGGTGGGTGGGGAATCGAATATAAAAGGCAAAGCAAAAGACAGAGAGAGCAGTTTTGATGTTGGAGTTTTGATGTTGGAGAGAAAGCCCCAGCAAGCCGTTCGCTTGATAGTCTACAGCTGACCTTGTGGAGGAAACAGAGGAGCTAAGCCCAGAGAGAAACGCAGCCCTGGGAAGAGAGGAACCCAAGAAGCCTGAACCCTGGCAAACGTCGGCACTTGTCTTGCTCCAACACGTGGCAATGGACTTTGGTGAGAGAAGAAACTTATGCTTTATGGCCTGGTAACTGTGGACTTCTACCCCAAATA
>JAQZBX010108877.1:0-10512 GCA_029593785.1 Cabassous unicinctus
GAAAGAAGGCACCAGGAGAAGAGAAGCAAGCTGTTTGCCTGATGGTCTACAGCTGACCTTGTGGAGGAAACAGGAGCTAAGCCCGGAGTGAAACACAGCCCCGGGAAGAGAGGAACCCCAGAAGCCTGAACCCTGGCAAACGTTTGCAGCTGTCTTGCTCTAACACGTGGCAATGGACTGTGGTGAGAGAAGAAACTTAACGCTTTATGGCCTGGTATCTGTGGACTTCTATCCCAAATAAATACCCTTTATAAAGACCAACCCATTTTTGGTATTTCATATTAGCACCCCTTTGGCTGACTAATACACCAGGTATTTCCCTTATTTTCACAGTAATTACATAAATAGGTTTCATATGTATTTTAGAGGTAAAAAAGTTGAATCTCAGCAAACTAATTCATGTGCCAAGAGTACATGGTTAGAAAACAGCCAGTTTAAATGCTGAGCCCTGCTATGAACCTACTATACCAATTCAAACTCACCCCTCACTACTGTGATCAATTGACCAGAACTTGGGTGTTCACCAAGCTGTCTTTATAGATTGCCATCAAAGTAACTGTAAAATTTAGTAAAGGTCCTCAGAAGCACTGAAGTCTGGAAAACCCACAGATGTGCCTAAGTATATAAAAACAGCAGTTATCCATTGGCTAACACAAAAGCCTAGAATCTTTGCCAAGTGGATGAAAATCTTCTACTGTTTATAACATATATTGGTTGCTTTTGAGTCTAAAGGTATTTCATGAAGACAGAGGTAGCCAAGGGCCCATTTCTACCTGTAGATCACAGAACCCAATGCAAAGGATGAGTCCAGGAGTACAGGAGGAGCATTTGAGGATTTGGCACATATTGCCACTTTATGGTTAAGACCAGATAATGTATAATAGAGGAGGCAAAGGCAGCATTCTCAAGAAGACTTCATTCCAAAGTTAAATAGGCTAGTTCATTCGTCTGCCCATGCATCCATTCACCCAGTAAATCTACTCAATACGTACTATGTATAGTCCGTGTGATCATAAGCAATAAACAAGCCTTCCACTCAAGAAGTTTAAAGTATAGTGTGAGAGACTACATGGCATACAGCATACTAAGAGCTATGATAGGGTAGCCATAACTCTTAAAGGAAAGGCAACCGTACCTGTCTTAGGGTTGGTGCAGGAAGGAACAGAGAGAGCGTTCCCTGACAAAATGGAAATGTAAGCATAAATATGCAGGTAAGGATGGGTTAATCAGGTTTGTAAAATACAATTTAATAAATCTTGTCTTTGAGCTCCAGACTCCTATATCCAAATGCCCAACTGAAAATTCTGCTCGGATGTCTCAGAGATTTCAAAAGTAAGACATCTAATGCTGATGTCTTCAGTTCCATCCTAACACTCCCCAAGAAACCAGACCTCTCTAGTTGTATATAAAATACCAAACCACTTTCCTTACCACTTATCCCTCTTCCTGGCTTTATTTTATAAAACATAAGGGAAGACAGAACTATAAGTGGAGCTCTCTCATTTTAGACAACATGATTCATTTAATAGAAGTTAGCTTCATTTGCTAACTTCTGGTGGAAAAAGTTGGAGAAGGAAGGGGTATGACATACTCCAGTGGTTTTGCCATTTGCTTCCCATCAACATACAACTCTATAACCTCCAGAATGGCAACACCCCTGGAATCATGGAAACACCCATAAGTCATGGCCAGTAGCCTACCAAGGACTCAGCTGACTGAAATTCCAGAGCCAGTCTTTTGAATGTGTGTGTGGTGTCAAAGTGCCCTGACAACAATTAATTAGAACCATGCTCTCATTGGCATCTTGTGGAGTGTTGGGGCCCTGTGAAGATAACATGAGGTACCTTAGCATCCTCCTGGGGAGGAAGCTGCTCTTTCTTCTCCTTCAGGGATGTCAATGTGGCATCAGTGGTCTCCTCTCCAGAACAGCTTGGTTCAGGACCTGCGGCTTCTGACTGCCCATTCTCTGTGAGGACTGTGGGTTGCTCACATGACAGGTTTCTAGATGGGCCTTTGGGATTACTCCCTTGTTCTTCTGACAGCTTCAGCTTTAGTTCTGAGAAAAACTCTGAGTTACCATGAGCAAGGAAGACTCACTGGCCCTGATAAGAGCAGAGAGCCTTTCAGGGATTCCCTCCCCTGCTACCAAGTCAGTGGAAATAAACAGTGCTAATGATAGCATGCCACAGGCTCAAGACAAACTTAATAACCAGGGCTAATGGAATTAGCTCCCAATCAGGTGTGAAAACTGGAGGCTCTAGAAATTGAGATCTCATGGAGGTGAAGGATCATGTGTGGGGGTAACCAAATGGCTTAGATTTCAGAGGAGGAGAAGGACCAATAGCATCCTGGCCCTAAAGTTTCCACCTACTACCTATTGTAGCACCAGAAATTCTGCACTCAAAGAACTGTTTGCTTGAGTTTTTAAAGTTGTATAGTCAAGAGTTCCCTATGGAAATGCAAATGCTTCTAGAAGGCATTTCACATGCAATACCTAAGGAGATATATGAGGAGATTGGCAGGGGAGAAGGGAGTGCCAGCACCAATTTGACAGATTTCACAGTTTTGTCTAATGCCAGCCTTTAAAACTCCAAGAATCACCATTATTGTAATGTGGCTTTAGATAAACAAAGATAATTTTAAAAAAAAATTTTTTTAAAGCCACCTGGGACTTACCAGAGAATTATATTTCAGAATATACTAGGTGACTTCATTTGAATGATGCCATTTATATTAATTTCTTCTCAATTACATAGCTCATTTTGTTTTTTTAGTTAGACTCTGGCTTGGAGTCTAGAAACTGCATATTTTATAACCCTGTTAAATCATTACAGTTTAAATGCCACTGAATTAAAATTCCCTTCTAGTCCTTTAATTTCCATCCTTGAAATTTGGAAATATTTCCATGTCTCTAAGAATTGAGAGTGTGGAGAGAGGAAGAAAATTAATTTTTATTAATAATGGTAGTTTTTAAAAAAATGGAATTTAGCATTAATTAATCTTCACACCACTAGCTCTAAAGAGGGATACAGAGCACTGGATTTGGAGGCAGGAGAACCAAATTTTATACCGGGCTCAACTACCTCCCAAGCTCATGACCTGTCCTCCTCTCAGGGCATAAATGTCCTCATCTGAATAACAGGGTATTTGGAGTAAATGATTTCTCAGGCCTCTTTCGTGTCTAACATCCAAGCATCCAATAAGCCAGGGAGGTAAATGTTCCACATGTTGAAATCTTCCACGTGGAAGTGAATCATCCCACTAGGGAGGTTGGAGTTTCTCAGACTCTGCAAGGAGATTTAGTAAATGGAGCCAAACAATGAAGGAGATCCCTGGACCCTTTATTGCAAGATGGGGCCTCCAATCTAGTCAGGGAAACAAGATCCAAGAGATTGTAGGTGGCAATGAGTCAAAAACTGGCCAGGAGCACATTATCACAATTTTAACTGTTTCCTTTCCCAGAAGGGAAACCTTTGGCTGGCATTTACTTACCTTTGAGCTGTTTACGACCTTTAGCCAAATCGTTCATCCATTTCAGGACTTCAGGATTAGAAGTCTTGTCACCATAGGAAGGCTATAGGGAAGGGGAAAATGTGGGTGGGAGGGAGGGAGGGAAAGAGAGAAAAGAAAAAAAGTTTTTAAATAGTTGAGCCACACAAAGATAGTACAGGAGCATATAAAGCTGAGAGAGCCGTTTCTGGAAAACAAAGCCACCATCTTGACTGCCCCCACTCTTTCACCCTTGTCACAGGAATTGTTTCTAATCATACCAGGCCACCCAGCATTTTCACATAGTCCTAACCTTACCGGTGCCTTCTGCAGTCTAACCCTCAGTCACCTTGTGGGTCATCTGCACCGCACAGCCTGGTCCCAGGCTGTTCTCCACCTGCGCAGACTGAGGCAAACCAGTGCTTACTCCCTTGACTGTGGCTCACCTACTGGCTATGACCACAATCTGCTTGGTGAATACTGACAAGCAAACTGAAAGAGTTCACTTCTATAGGTCAAATCTGGGCTGAAGAAAAGAGACCCTAGGATCTCTGAAACCTGTCAATAGTCCTGCAGAGTCAGTCTGTCAAGGGAATACCCAGGTTTCTATTCCTCCCACTATTAATAGTCTCAATAGCTTACTGGGCTAGCAGTGAAATGAAACTTCATCACATGTGGGATCTTGGGTGTTATATAGCTTCTCTGTGCCTCAGTTTCATCTATAAAATGAGGATTCTAGTAGCACCTCCCTCATAGAGTTGTCATGAGGGGTAAATTAGTCAATACATATAAAGCCCTGAAAATAATTCCAGGCACTTGCTAAACACTATGGAAGCGTTAGCTAGAATTACAATGGTTGTTGTTGCTGTTACTATTGCTAGCAGCAGTGGTAGTAGTGGCTGTGTTACTACTAAACCTTCATAGGAATACTGAACGTGTTTACTGAGAAACATAATGCAGGGAAATGTATGTCTACCAAGTAGCTTATACCTTGTATGGGCAATAAGAATATATTTTTTATTTTAGAAAGGTATGGCTTTCAGTACAAATAATTCACCTAGATTTGCTTGATTTCTCCTTCTCAGGGCATAAAAATAGGCATTCTACAGAAAAGAGAAAATAGGTGAGCGAGGTAGCCAAGCATACTTGCATTCCCCCCAACCCCTGCCACCCACATCCACAGATCAATAAGAAACATTCTTAAACAGGCTGATGCCACCCTGGTTACTTCTATGCAAGCCCGAGATTAATGGTTACTTGAATTGAGGATATACAAGGGGCTATATAGCAGTTCTCAACATGGCATGATCATAAACATAATAGGCTGAAATCTAAATCTGGGGGCTCTGCCGTGTTTCTTTAAGGCTCCACTACATTCACGTAGCAACAACAGTTGGATGGTAAGAGGTTGGTAAGAGGGAGATAAAGGCAGATGGAGAACACATTCCTCCCAAGTTCAAAGGGAAAAAACAAGTACTTGTAAGTGTGACAGGATCATCCAGAATACATGGAATCAGATATATAATGTGTGAAACACAGGCATGTTTCTGTCAGTTCTGCAGTGATAGAAAAATCTTAAAAGAGCTTGGGCAGGAGACTATGGTTTCTGTGGGGGAGCCCTGGCGTCAGGACCACGGACAGTAACATGTGGGCACCCACTTCTGAAACCGCTTAGCCTGGTCCCACCTGTGGTTGGCCAGAATGAGGCACTATACTACTTCCTACTACTTCCCTACTTTATAGCCTACAATTGTGAAACTATTCAAGAAATGATTTCTTTTTTGTTAAACACATAAGACTTTGGCTTGGGTAACAGTCCAATTATACAACAAATGTTATACATTTGATTTCTCAAAATCTTCACAGAATTCTCCATCTCAATCTGAGAAAATATCTTGTTGCCCAGTGCTTTCTGGGTATGCTCCACAATTAATGCCTTCTTTTGAAATATGGCACACACACACACACACACACAGACACACACGACACTGAGCCAGTGGGTGCCAAAGAAATGAGCTTTCACTACTGCATATAGGACCTTGGAGAAATTTAAAGCTGAATTTTCTGACAACGTATTTTAAAGCTCAAAATCAATTTCTGGAATGAATTTTTTATTTTCCTACCCTTGAGGGAGCTTTTAAAAGAGATTAAATCAAGCTTGCATGGATGGCAGCTTTCATCACATGGAAAGTTTTCATATACAAGCTGTGGCTTTTCAAGCCATTTAACTTCTGACTGAAATATTCTGGTTTAATAGATCCCATTGGCCAAATATGCAGAAGTTATATGCTCAGTACAATAAAAATGGGGCTCCTGAGTCACATTCTGGGGTGCCAATGAACCAGATTTGTGATTTGCCAAAGATGGCTCAAAAGGCACCTTGGAAAGTTTTCTGGATTGAAAATAAAAATAACCTGAGTTTTCTTGGCTAGATAAATTCTTTGCTGTGTGATTCCTGGAAAGTCACTTCCCCTCTCTGGGCCTCAGTTTCCTCAGTCATCAAATAAGAAATAAGATTGGTTGGTCTCTCACACTTCTAACATTCTCTGATTCCATGAAAAGTGGACATCTGGCTGAAACAGCCTTTTCTAGGCCCATGAGCCCAATAATAGTCAAATGTAAAATGAATTGTAGGGAATAAGCACCATTTCAGATAGGGGTGGGATATGGTTATATCCAACAGAGAGGAAAAGATTATGTTGTACAAGGGCATCAGAAGAGCACACAGGCCCAGCAGTAGCTCAGATTCAAAAATTAGCAGTGGGTGCTATTAATTCCACAGTCAGGCTGCCAGGGAGGGAAGCCTTCACATGGCAGCCAATTAGAGCCCACGGATATGTCAGACCTCTAACTACAGCCTGGCACCCGGACAAGAAGGATAAGGGGAAGCCCTGTTTCCTGTGCTGGCAAGGTTCTGATTACACTAAGACTTTGAGTCACACTGAAGCTGTGGTGACCCTGAAGCCTCCCTCCCCTTCCTGCTCCCAAGTCTATCCTCTGCCTCTGTGAGTGTTCACGTGTGTTAGGGTCTCTGTGCCGGGTCACCCGCTATCCAGACAAACACAGGAAGTTCCAGGAGAAATTCTCTTCCAAAACAGGCAGCTGCCAGGTGGCTGTTGTATTTGGGAGAAACAGTCTCAGGGTCTGTGGCTGAGGTAGAAAATTCCAGTGGAGAATTAATGAATATAATTTTTTTTTTTTTTTTGACACAGCAGAGACGGCCATGAGATAGCCTGTTCAAAAATCACTCAAACAGATTAAAAAGTTAATTTTAGGAGCACTTACTTCCTTTGTGCCAAACACTGTAATAGGCATTTTATACACACTCCCTCATGTAATACTCACCAACTTAGGAAGTCACTGCTAGTCTTAACTCCACTGTACAGATGGATAAACAGACTCAGAAAGACAGAGGAACAAGTCCTAAGTCACTAAGTTCCTAAGCGGCTGTGCTGGGATTCAAATCCAGGTCAGTCTGATTCAAGGAAGGCCAGGTAATGGAAAGTTTAACAGGCCCTGGGAACGGAGTCCTTTGTTGTTACTCTACAGTTTCCGGTGTGAGGATATCACAGACCCAGTGACACTCTAGTAGGAAACAGGAAATATCTGGAGCTGTCCAAGTCTGGATATTTATATATTTTATTTCTATTCCTCCACTGAGAAACCTACTCATCACTAACCCACCTCGCCAAGCCTGGGCTGAAAGAACACAAGGCCTCGGTTTCTTCATCTGTAAAACAAATCCCTGAGCTAATATGTAATGCCTCTTGCCCACTCTAGAAAAGACGGCAAGCATCTGTGACTTCTTGATTGCTGAGAAAGAGGAGAATTTTTAACACCCTGAATATGAGTATCTTGAAAGCCAATCTGATTTTTTTTTTCCATTTTGCAAAGCAAAAAGCCACTCAACAGCCCTCTTTTAGTGAATCTGAGGCCACTGCGGGAAACACAGGACAGGGCGAGCAGGCGAGCAGGATATTACCTACTCACCCCACTCTCCAGAACTTAGCCCATGATCAGAGGGACCTTCCAGTTGCCTTCCGCTTAGTGAGCCTTTAAATATTTCAAGATGTACAAGAGATTATGCCCATTCTCTTTTATTCTAACAACAAGCTGTTCTGGGCCCTCTGCCAAAGACCTAATATCTCTATGCAATTTCACATGGATATGGTTTTTCTCTATGACATGGTCACCATTAGAGAAAGTCAATAAAAACCAAGATTGGCCATTGGGGCACTTACCTATGATGCTACTGTTTCTTATATGGGGAAAAAAAAGGTTCATATTTGCAACACTGTAGCACCCGTGCAAAGACTGGTGACTCTGACGGGAAGGGATTTATGCAAGTTTGTTCTTAGGAGTAGCCTGAAAGATGTCACTTGAGATGTCCCCATTCTTCTATTAGTAAGTGATTTTCTGTCAAAGAAAACTGTCTCTCCTTTCATTCTGTTCCACAATTAGCTTCTTATCAATAGTTTATCAAAATGCAAGTGGGAGAGGGTTAAAGGAAAAATTAGACTGTAATTCAAAAGTTTTCCAAATTTTGGTCCTAGAATGCCAGTGATTAATAAACTTCCTGGGGGCAGAGGGAGGGAGCAACTCAATAGTCAAATAAGATTGGGAATAAGAACTGTACTTCATTACTGGGAAATATCTCAGACAAGATCACCTGACAGCATCTGAGAACAAGACAGTCCCACGATGGTGAACTCAATTTAGGACAGGTTCTAGGTTGGCCAAAGGGAACAATGCTGCTAGATGGCAAAGAGGGGTACTTGAAAAGAAAGGACAGAGGCTCAGGAAAACCCACACACCTTTGATAGAATCTGCTATTTCAAACCGCAGGGTCCTTACCCGGTACTTCTTTTCTTGTTCAAATTTTTCTTCAAATTTACGAATTTTCCGCTTGAGGCTCTGGATGTGCTTGGTAAGTTGGGTGATGGTCTGTGGCTCCTTGCCATCACCACAGCTGCACCGGGAAGAACTTCGGGGCCTGTGATGGTTATGGGGTGGGAAAGAGCACCAAAAACAATTGCCTTCCAGTAAGTACTGCTGCGAGTCTACAAACCGAGCTTCCTGGACTATCAGAGAAGTCCAGGGGGCAGTTTGTAATCAGATGAGTCTACTGTAGTAGCATCTGCTCATTCATGGTGACCCCTGATCACAGAGCTGCATCATGAGCAGTGTCATAAGGAAATTTAGTGTACAGTGTCAGAATATTAAGGTCAGGAAATGCATTTTTACTGAAGCCTGGAGGAGGTCTCTTTAAGACCAAGAAGAGAGTTGAAGCATTGTCCTAAATAGGATGCACAAGTCCTCTACCTACCAACATTTTCAAAGAAGATTTAGGTGAATGGTTAACTTTTCTGGACTCAACAGAGCCTTTGAGAATCTGATAAAATGAATGCACCCTCTCTCCAGAAAACGTGATACTCTCTCACATGACATACAATTTCACATGCAAGAGCAGTAATTACTAACTCCCTCAAGCCCGTGGGCCCAGGTTGGGTTAAACTTGTGAATACCAAAATGAATTATTAAGGAGAAACTCAGGATGCTTTGGGCATATTTTCACCCAAGGGATTCTGAACTTTAGCTATGCATCCAAATTATTTGTGGAACTTAAAAAAAAATACAACTCCCCTCCCTCACTCCAATCTAAAATGCAAATTCCAAATATAAAGGGGCAGGCATCTGACCTTTTTTTGCAGCCATTGTAAGGAAACCACTTTTCTAGAATCTAAGAACTTGAAGTGGGCAACCCTTAAGAGTTCCCCACCATCCATCCATTGAGACTACTACTGGAGATGGAAAGAAGAGTGAGCTCATCAAGAACAGTATTTCTAATATTCACATGTACACATACTTATTTAGGACTCTGGTCATTTTACCAAATATGCTTAAACACGTGACTCCCTGGGGTAGCTTGTGTCTCATGACCATTTCCGCCTGAGACATTAAGGCGTGAAAGAGCATTCCCAACTAGAAATTGCACCGATTCTGTCATTTATTGTTCAGATCTTTACAGTGCATTGGTAGGCATGTTTGCACTATCTCAGACACGAACTTCACTGTAGTTCATAAATGCAGTATTTGAAAAACCATAAGAAATGAAGATAACAAAATAAGGCTTTCTTACATTATAAACTGCTGAGAGCTGGGTGGAGAAGGGGCTGATTCAGGGTCCAAGTTGAACCTCTGGCTTTGGCTGAAGATGGAGCATCGTGGTGACAGCAGCGGATTGTCTCCGTCGGTGATGTGATAAAGCAGCCTGCTGGTCCCCACAGACTGCAGGTCTTCCAGCCCACTGTTGGCTTCACTCTGCCCGTCTTTGTGACCTGGCACAGGGTCTGGGGAAACAAGATAAATCATCAAGACTTAGAAGTGACATATTTGTGTCATGTTCCTAAATAAAGATCATTAACATTCATTATAATAGTTTGCCTCTCTTCATTCTGGGGATGTGAAAGGCTTTCAAAACAGTGTTAAATTTGTTCTCATAGAACCTGGGTAGAAATTATTACAAAGCCACCAACAAAGTAGAAAACACAAATTATTTCATAATGAACTAAAGAGTCAACATCAACCATATGTTGCAAAATTCTCTTTTTTTCATACTATTTGCATAGGTTGGAGGGTACATTACAAAAAAGTTAGAGTGAATAAAAAGGAAATAATACAATGGAGCTGGAGCAAAAGATGATAAGTTATGAGGAAGCAAGAGGATGACAGAATTGTCAGTGAAGGAAGGGAGAGAAGGGGAAGAACAGAGAGGATAGAAGGGAAGAGAGGGAGAGGAGACCCCAGAGAGAAAATTATTCAGCAATAATTTAAAATGATGGAGAACTCTGCTCATCAACATGGAATGTTTAGAATATGCTAAATAAAAAACACAAATTTCAAAAGTTTTATTTTCTGTGTGTACAAATAAATGCACTAAACGATCTAAGAAGCTACATATGAACTGCAAAACAGTTCATATGTAGCTTTTAAATATTAGGAATGATTCTATTTTCTTCTCCA
>JAQZBX010108878.1:0-10514 GCA_029593785.1 Cabassous unicinctus
CTCCATGAGTTTACATAATATATTTAGCTCACAATAGCAGAGTCATACTGTATTTATCCTTTTGTGTCTGTCCTGCTTCAATCAACAAAATGTCCTCCAGGTTCATCCATGTTGTCATATGCTTCGCAGCTTCATTTCTTCTTCTTCTTCTTCTTTTTTTTAATAATTTCTTTTTAAAGAGATACTTAGATGACATAAATGTTACACAAAAAATATAGGGATTCCCATATGCCCCACTCCCCACACCTCCCACACCCTCCCAACATAAACATGAGCTTTGTTCACTGCAGCCCAAAAAGAATTTTTTGCTGTAGTTCTCACGTTGTAAATAAGGTCTCAAGCTGTATTCACTATCTGGAGATTTTTTTTTTTTCCACTTACATATTTATTGTTGTGTGTTGCTATAGTTCATTCATTTTGAATGTTGGTCACAGTCCATTGGGTGAATATCTAACAATGACCCATCCTCTCTCCTTTGATAGGTTTGGGATGTTACTATTGTTAACAATGCTAGAACTTATGACTTTTTTTACTTCATAGTGCCTAAAAGAAACATTACCATTGTTTTTATAAGTATAATATAGAAATAAATATAAAATAAGAGAAAATTCAAGTGTCCCCAGAAGAGGAGAATATCCTCAACTAGCAAGCAAGGCCTAGAGTAGCCCTTGGTGTGCAGGAGGGCGGCTGGGGTCATTCTGTGGACACCCGGGAGTCGGGAGCCACCACCAGATCCACACTCCTAAGTCAGGCTTCAGTCCACAGGGCAGGCCAAGTAGCTGAGGTGAAGGAAGAGGACACGTGCCTGTGGGATGCTCGTGGCAAAAATAAGCAAGGGCGCGTAATGCTCAGTAGAGAACACTTTATTATTTTGTAAGGCAAAAGAAGAGGGGGGCCTGACCTGTAATTAAGAACCCCCAGCAGCTCAGGCTCCAGGTCATGGCTCACAGGGAAGAAGGGAAGAGAAGCAGCAGGTTGGGGCGAGTCTTCAGCACCTTGTTTCCTCCAACACTGCCCTTCTGAGGTCCTCATGCTCAGGTCAGCAGCAGCTCCCCGAGCAGCAGCTGGAGCCCCCAGACTGCTGACCACTGCCACTGTCACAGCAGTAGCAGCTCTGGTGCCTGTGGCGGTGGGATCTGCGACGCCTGTGGTGGCTCAGGCAGCAGCCGCCACCCCCAGAGCTTCCGCAGCCCCCGGAGCTACAGCAGCCCCCAGAGCTACAGCAGGCCCCTGAGCTGGGGCCACAGCAGGGAGGTGGTCAAGGGGCTGGGCACTGGGGCGGGCACTTGGGGGGACATTTGGGTGGGCATTTAGGGGTGGGGCACTTTGGAGGTGGCTGGCACTGCTGCTGGCTCTGCTGACAGGACATTATACAGATGAAGTCAGTGAACCTACAGAGACATTAAAACAGCAATCAGTGCCCAAGTGCCAAGCGGACATGTCCTTTACTGGGAGTCTGCTGAATCCTCACCCCGAGACAAGCTGCTTTGGGAACAAGAGCTATAAATAATTTGAAGCTGTTTTAAAAGGAAATTGACTTTGACTAAAAACTCTCTCTTCCATTTGCGTGCTTTTGGTCAAAGATTCTGACCATCCTCTTACCTGGGCTGAAATGGGAACAGGGCCTCCCCCAGAACGTGTATTGGAAGAGGATGGAGGGAAAGATACTGATGTCCCAAACCTCAGCAATTCAAGCATCTCCTCAACCTTGGTTACCACTGTTCTTTTCTTATTTCTCCTTTTTCTTTACACAGTGCCCACCCTGCGGTTATTTTTGTTTTCTTCTCTGCCTAATTTAGGGCACTGTCCATCCCCCTGCTCCTTGCCAGAGAGTTATCTGAAACAGTAGCCAGGAGGAGGGTATCACTGACAAGTCAGGTCAAGACAAGCCCAGGACTCCACCTCCCGCTGCCACTGCCCTCCCTCCACGCAGTCCCATCCCCCTGGAGGCCCCTTGGCCATGCATGCACCTGGCTCACTGGAGGAAGCAGGAGATGTCACTTACAAGGCTGAGGCTGAGGAGCCCAGGACTGGGGCCCTTTTATCCTGGGCCTGGTGTCTTCCCAGGTTTTGAGGCACAGCCTGTGTATGCAGAGCAGTCACTTTCACAGCCTGGAGGAGGAGGATTCTCTCCATACTCCCAGCCCTGAGGCCCCAGGATCTCCCTGCACAGGGGCCAAAAGGAATCCAGGAAACCAGAACCTGCCCAAAGATCTGCTCCCCAGGCCTGCTGCAGGCCAGCATTCCACCTTCATGCATGCACTCATTCATTAACTCAGTATATATGCATTGTCCTTACTGGGCTGGGAATTTTTCATAATATCAATGACACAAATATGAGGCTGATGGCTTTGAGGACTTGCAGTCTTTGAGTATGGACATATAGATCCTGGATTGTAAATGCTTGTGCCATGTGATCTTGACCTTGTGTTCAGTCCCCTGATAGGCTCCCCTCAGGCAGGGTTACTGTCCCTCTACATGTCTGTCTAAACTATGAACTTGTCAGAAGCAGGATCTGCATTATGTTTTCTTCTTCCCTCTGTTTAATGCACGTGGTGCAGTATCTGGCATGATAATCTTAGGAAGGAGGGGGAAACTTCAGGAAAGGAGGAGAGCAGCTGTATGAAGCTCCAAGGCAGAGGCTTATTCCATACCATGACAGCTTTTTGGATTCCGGAGGCCCTTGTAGCAAGGCATGTTCCCACAGAGGTTTGGTGACATAGCCACTGATATGGGATATCAAAGCCTGAGAGACAGGATATTACTTCAGGGTACAATCCCGTGGGAATGAGAGGGGAGGGCCTGCTGCTCATTCATGTAGGGCAAGTGGGGGTGCTGCCATCAGAGGATGGGGCTTGAAGTGTAAAAGGATTAGGAAAGAGATGTTATTTTGGGCTTAGAAGCTCTAGAAGACTTTTTGTTTCAGGGTTGAAGGTGAGGACTGCAAGTGTTCTGTTATTAAAACAGCTGTATTCTTGTGCTATTGCATGTCTATAGGCAAATACTCATAGAGAAGGCTCGTAAAATAAAGCATAAGCAGATTGCTTTAAGTTAACATTAATTGGACACTTACTAATTAGCAGACACAGGGTTTACATACTTGATAAGGACCTGTCACTATCCTTAATGAGCACCAATTGTGGTCAGGGATGTTTTTGTAAGAGGACAGAGAGATCTTCTGACTTGAGTTTACCAGGATTTAAGTTACATGTGGAGAAGGGCACTACTTGACTGAACAGATGGTTCCTTGGGGATTAAGTAACCACTTGAAGATTTGGTGATGAATATGGTTACTAAAGGAAAGCATGAATACTGAGAAAAACGAAAGACACAGTGAGAGATAGACAGAACTTGGCACAGAACTCCGAGGGTATTCTAACTTTTAATGGGTAGGCAAAGAAGATGCAAAAAAAATGGAGTCTAAGAAAGAACAGGGATATACTTAGGTGAGACAAAATCAGGGGTAAAAAACATGGTGCTCTGGAAGAAATAGAAAAAGAAATTTCAAAAAAGGAGAGAGGATCCACATTGCCAAATGCTATGGAGATGGAATCCAGAGATTTGTCAACTTCAGTGACCTTGAAAACAGTAGTCTTAATGGTAGGGGTTAAAATTGTTTTATAATGGATTTGGAAAGGAGAGAAACTGGCAAATAAGAGATCATTCTTTCTAGAAGCTTGAGAATTAGAAACTCATTTTTGTATGTTATGGCTGGCAATCTAAATTAGGGCATTATGCTAAATTGGCTATGGAATATGTGGTGCTGATAAAAGAGCTGCATAGCAGTTCAGAGAAGGGAGAGTTTGACTTACCCTGTGGTTTTTAAGAAAGGGTTGTTCAAAAGTCAAAGACAATGGATGAAAGTGATGATAATACTGACACTGATTATACTTCCAACTGAGAGAGTGGCTGGAGTTGACATTGGAGGAACAGAGGATTAGAAAAAAAAGGCGGAGCAACTAAGACGAGTGGGGGGCAATTCAGAGTATTTGTTTAAAAGCAGTTTGGGTGTCAAAGAGACTTAAGCCGGCATCTGTACTTCGCCAGGCAAGCTGTGCAATCTTAGACAAGTTACTTATATTTTCTAAGCTACAATTTCATTGTCTGTAGAATAGTGATCATAGTACTGCTCATCTGTAGACTTGAAATGAGAAATTTCCTGTAAAATGCTGAACACAGTACCACGAACATGGCTGGAACTCAAAAAGTGTCTACTAAAACGACTGTTAATACTGTCTTGATTATTATGATTATTTCATATGCTTTGGTATTCAAAGAGGCATCATTCTGCCTTGCAAGACTCCCTTGTCACAGAGAAGGACTGATATTACCTAGTAATATTAGAAGTCTTAATTTTGTTCTATTTTCCTTGTTAAATAAGTCTACAGGTGGTTATTTCTGGACATAGAGGTGGCAAAGAATGAAGGTTAGGTATGTCTCATTCAACATTTCTTATTAAACACAGTCTATATACAAAGTATTACATTAGGTAATGTGAAGGGTTCAGAGATATTTGGAAACCACCCTTATTTTCAAAGATGCCCTTATAGAATTTACTGTCTAGAAGGCCAATCAGTCAAGTACTCCACCAATTTGAACATGAGGCAGACAATACTTATAATATACAAGACTGCTCTCTGTGTCTTAGTTTGACAAGGCTGCTATGACAAATCCTACACCCAGGTTGGCTTAAATGACAGGAATTTATTATCTCACGGTTTTGGAGGCTGGAGTTCTAACATAAGATACAAGCAGGGCTTGCTTTCTGCTGGATTCTGTGTTGCTCGCAATCCTGTGTCACGCGGTAATCTCACGCTTTCCTTTTCTCCTTCATCTGTTCCTCTTGTTTCCTCTGATTTCTGGCTTCTAGACTTCTAGCTACTACTTCTCCTGCAAAGTCATCCATGTATCTGTCTAGACTTGCTCTCCTTATAAGGACTCTATTTATATGGATTAAGGTCCTCCCTGATCCAATTTGGCTCATCTAAATAGGCTCTTCAAAGATCCTGTTCACAAATGAGTCCACACCCTAACTAATACTAACATAGTCAAAGTTCCTGTTTACAAAAGTGTTCACTTTCACAGGACTGGGTGTTAGGACTTGAACAACCTTTTGTGGGGGTGTGATTCCTCTCCAACACTCTGCCAAATCAAAATGTGACTATCTGGTGGTAGAGTCCAAGTGATGGGAAGGACTAGAGATAGATATAGGAAAGGTAGATTTAAGGATGTAATGTGTAAATATCCATATTGATATAAGAGAGTGAGACATAGAGAGGTGGGGGGAAAGCCTCTAAGTAATTAGAGGAATAATAATATGAAAACAATGGAGAAAGTATGATATATGACACTATAGATAGGTAAGAGATCTACAACTCTTTACATTTAACAGAACTAAAGGGCCATTTATTAATGTTTAATTGAATTAATGATTCTAAGAATTATGGGAGTTCAGAGAAAGGAATGGTTTTCATGGGTTGGAAAAATTAAGACCTTTTAAAAAGGAGAATGATAACTAATGAAAGTTACAATGGAGTCTATATAAATGGTGGTTGTGTGTGCTCTTAATTCAATCTACTCAATTATAGGTAAGGATTGTATAAAATGAATTTATGTTTACCTGAATATTTCCCACTATTTCTTCCAATATTAAGCGTTTGTTTCTTCATAAAATATATATTTACCAACCACAATTAAAAGTGAAATAGTTCTTTAAAACTAATGATTTAAAAATGTAATCATGATGAGGCCATATAGTTAACAATAAATGAATTTGGTTTTCCCTGATACCAGAAGACCTAAGTTACCCTTCTTAAGATTAATATGCTTTAAACAATGATTCAGAATTCCTCTCCTCACCCGAATCTAAACCATGAAAATCCCTGATTCCTTTGAAGGCATCTGCAGGAATATGAATTTGTACCAGGGCTTGGGCATAAGGAGGCAGGGTTAGGAGGGAGGGGACAGGCCACAAGGAAGCATGGTTAGATATCTAAACCATAAATAAAAAATGGGAATTCCTTTTACATAGGCCTCTTCATTCACGGGCATACAGTTGCCAGGAAATAGGAAACAAGTGAAAAAGCAACTTTCTGATCTCTTAGTCTGGACAGCAAGTTTAAGAAAGGACTCATAAGAGGAGAGAGCACAGCTCTGTTGACACCTGCTGTGTAGAGAGGCTGAGCCTGAGAAAATCAATGAGACAGAGGGCAGCAATAGGCATGCTCAGTTACTTTTGGCCTTTTGGTCTGCTCCAATTCTACATCTGCAGCTGGGATAATGGATGAAGATAACTCTGTCTTTTGTTCCGTGGCCCTGAACCCCTCTCCTTCCTGAATGCAGGCAACAATAATTGAAGATAACATCTATGGAGCACCAACTGCATACTGGCACTTTTCTAAACCTTTTGCATCTTATGTCGCATCTAATCCCCACAACAGCCTACATGCTAAATAATATGGCATTATGATTCAGATTGTACAGATGTGGAAACAGTCAAAAAAACATGTTAAGTAGCTTGCCCGAAGTTACAGAATTAGCAGTGAACCTAGGATTTAAACTCAAACATTCTAACTCCCCTGTACCCTTAACCTTAAAGCAGTTTCACTACCCTAAGTCTTTTCCTGCAGTTTTCCCTCCTTTGACATCTGGCTTCAAGAAAGAATGCTGGTTCATAAGACACAAAAACAAGCACAAACAAGCCATACTAAGAAACAGGAAGACATGGCCCAGGCCAATGAACAAACTAAAAACCAGGAAGAGATGCAGAACATTGGACAACTAATCAAAGTTGTCCAAGCAAATATCATGGACCAACTTAATGAAGTGAAGGAAGAGATTAAGGATATTAAGAAGACACTGGGAGAACATATTGAAGAAATTGTAAACATATGTAAAAAGATAACAGATATCATGATGATGAATGACACAATCCAAGAAATCAAAAATACATTGGAAGCACATAACAGCAGATTTGAACAGGCAGAGGAAAGAATGAGTGATGTGGAAAACACTATATCTGAAATCAAACAGATAGTAGAACATATAGATAAAAAGATGGAAAAAATCCAGCAGGGACTTAGGGATTTGAATGACAACACAAAAGGCACAAACATATGCATTGTAGGCATCCCAAAGAGAGAAGAGAAGGGAAAGGGGACAGAAGGAGTGTTGGGAGAAATAATGGCTGAAAACTTCCCAACCCTATTGAGGGAAATGGATGTATATGTCCAGGAGGCACGGCACACCCTAAACAGTATAAATCCCAACAGGCCTATTCCAAGACATATACTTGTCAAACTGTCCAATGCTCAGGACAAAGAGAAAATACTGAAAGCAGCTACAGAAAAGAGAACCATCACATACAAGGGAAGCTTAATAAGATTAAGTGCTGATTGCTCATCTGAAACCATGGAGGTAAGAAGGCAGTGGTATGACATAGTTAAGGTACTAAAAGAAAAAAACTTCCAGCCAAGAATTCTCTATCCAGCAAATCTGGCATTCAAAAATTATGGAGAGTTCAAAATATGCATAGATAAACAGAAATTAAGAGAGTATGCCAATAAGAAACCTGCCCTTCAAGAAATACTAAAGGGAGCTCTGCAGGTTGAAAGGAAAAAACAGGAGAGAGAGAGTTGGAGAAAAGTGTAAGAACAACTAAAAAGACAAAAAGAGAAATAAAGACAACATATGACATACATAAACCCGAAGAAAATATGGCTAATATAAGTAATTCCTTGAGAGTAATAACACTGAATGTTAATGGATTAAATTCACCAGTCAAGAGACACAGACTGGCAGAATGGATAAGGAAGTATGACCTATCTATATGTTGTCTATAAGAAACCCACCTTAGACCCAGGAATTCAAGAAGGCTGAAAGTGAATGGCTGGAAAACAATCTTACAAGCAAACAATAACCAAAAAAGGGCAGGAGTAGCTATACTAATATCAGACAAAATAGACTTTAAATGCAAACCTATTGCAAGAGACAAAGATGGACACTATATATTAGTAAAAGGAGTAATCTTTCAAGAAGAAAGAATAATCACAAACATTTATGTACCTAACAGGGGCACCTCAAAATACATGAGGTAAACACTGGAAAAACTAAATGGAGAAATAGATGCTTCTACAATTATAGTGGGGAACTTTAATATACCATTATCACCATTAGACAGAATATCTGGACAGAGAATCAATAAAGAAACAAAGACTTTGAATAATACATTAGAGGATCTGGATCTAATAGACATATACAGAACACTACACCCAAATACAGCAGGATTTACATTCTTCTCAAGTGCACATGGATCATTCCCCAAGATAGACCACATGCTAGGCCACAGAAAAATTCTCAATGAATTCAGACAGATTGAGATTATACAAAGTAATTTCTTGACCACAATGGAATGAAGCTGGAAATCAGTAAGGGTCAGAGAACCAGATTAGGCAAAGATATGGAAGTTTAACAACACATTATTAGACAAACAGTGGGTCAAGGAGGAAATCTCAAAAGAAATTAGTAACTACCTTGAAATGAATGAAAATGATAACACAACATATCAAAACCTATGGGATGCAGCAAAAGCTGTACTGAGATGGAAATTCATAGCCATAAATGCATATATCAAAAAAGAAGAAAGAGCTAAAAATCGAAGACCTAACTGCACATCTGGAGGAATTAGAAAAAGAACCACAAACTAACTCCAAAGAAAGTAGAAAGAAGGAAATAACAAAGATTAGAGCAGAACTAAGTGAAATAGAAAATAAGAAAACACTAGAAAAAATAAACAAAACAGGTGTAATACGGGGGCATTTTCAGGACTTGAGTATCATCCTGAATTACATTGCAATGACAGATATAGGCCATTTTATATCTTCCCATAACCTGAAGAATTGTGTGGGACAGAGTGTAAACTACAATGTGAACTATGGTCCATGCTCAGTGGCAATGCCCCAGGATGCGTTTATCAATTGCAATGAATGTGCCACACTAATGAAGGATGTTGTTTATGTGGGAGGATGTGGGAGGTGTGGAGAGCGAGGCATATGGGAATCCCCATATTTTTTGTGTAACATTTATGTAATTGAAGTATCTTTAAAATATATATACTAAAAAAAAATTTTAAAAAAGCACATAGGTGCTTTTCATTTTAAAGGGAAATGCCACCATTAGAAAGCTATAAAAATCACACTAAATGGGCAATACACAAAGATTCAAGAAATTTCTGTGTGAATTGTCCCTATTCTTCATGAAATGCCAGTGAAGCTCTGCTTGACTTTTCCAACTCCCTCAACTCCCAGCCGCCAGTCACCTCTGCCCCTCCTAGTTCCATTTTTGAGTCCAGGTAATGGAGCAAAATGCATACCCAAATACCCAAGATCCTCACCAGGAGAGGCACCACCCCAGAAGCCCCACCTGCAGAGCAGTGTCCTAGCCCAGTCTGGCAGAAGTATGGGTGTGAGACCAGGGGTAGTTATCCCCACTCCACAGAGCAGGAGGACAACCCCCAGCCACTAGCCACTGTCAAGGCTCCTCCCGAGTGATTCTGCACCCTGAAATGTGGGATCTGATTAGCCTGAATCTCAGGAGAATTTCCTGCTTCTTTTCTGATGGAAGTCCTTCAGCTTTGACTCAGAATCCCCACCAACCCACACATATTCATAACACTTTTGATGTTCCATGGGAAAATTTAAGACTTTTTCCTGGGAGTTATGCACCTAGCACCTTATTTCTGGCTCACTTCACTCCAATTTCCTTCAAGCGGCCTGAGAGGACATTCGGTGACCTCCCAATCCTTTGGGCCTCAGGAGAGCTGCTGCACCCAGAGCTGGGCAGTCAGGGGTCAGGGCTGAGAGGAGGTGGAACCACAACTGCTGAATATCCTGGGGGAGGAGCTGGTTAAGGACAAGCAGGAGTCAACAGTCCTGAGGAGGGGAAGCCTTATTGATTCACAGGGCAGACACAGGCACTTGGAAGGGGCTGGGCAGCCACAGGAATGGACACAATGTGTGTTTCTGGGGAGCAGAAGGGAGGAGCCCTCTGTGGACTGCTCAGAGTGATAGAAGTGAACATTACTGTCTTGTTCCTGTTCTTAAGGAGAAAGCATTCAGGCTTTCACCATTAAGTATTGTTAGCTATAGGGTTTTTCTTTTCTTTGCCTGATTTTTACATCAGGATAATACCAGCCTCATAAAATAAGTGGGAAAGTGTTTGCCTCTCCTCTATTTTCTGAAAAAGTCTATTGAGTATATTTTATATTATTTCTTCCTTAAACTTTTGATTGAATTCAGTAAAACCAACTTAGCCTGGAAATTTTCTTATGGGAAGGTTTCTTTTCTATGATATGATTTTTTTTAAATAGACCTGGTTCAGTTATCTATTTCTTAAGTCATTTTAGTAGGTTTTTAAAAGAAATTTGTCCATTTCATCTAAGTCGTCAAATTTATTGGCATCAAGATATAAATATTTTTTACCCTTTTAATATCCTTAGGCCCCCTAGTGATATCTTG
>JAQZBX010108879.1:0-10514 GCA_029593785.1 Cabassous unicinctus
TTATTTGGAAGGGAATAGGAGAACACTGTCTTCTCGGCAAAGAGAACATCTCCTGCCAGGAGGAATGTGAGAGCCATGGAATCAGTGAACTACGAGCATTTTCCTCAGTACCCGTTTCCCTTTAACCCTTGACTTATCTCTATATGCAATTCTCTGAGCCATCTTACCCTCTGTTCCTTCACCTTTTTTCCTCACCCTGGCTTATTTCATTGTACTTCACTCTCTCCTTGAGTGACTCAGTGCCGTAAGGTCTAAGTATTGGGTTGTGCCTCACTTTCTCTATTTTCCTTTCCCTATCTCAGGTTGCTTGAAGGGCTTTGTTCCACTACCAGCCTCTCTCCCATCCCTCACATTCCAACGACAGATACACTTTCTCCACCCACAACTACTATCTGAGGGTGCCTGGGTCTTGGGGATAGGATACCCTAGTAAGGGTGAACATGGGTGGTGCTGGAATTAGGAAGGCTGGGAGTCTGGCAATGAAAACCAAGCTTTGGAAGTGATGTCCCTCAGCTGACTGGTCAGCCCCCTCTATCCAGCAGGTTCTGGAAGCTCTCCCAATCCTGTATCAAGGGTGCATGCCCTCTGGGGGCTACTTTGAAGAACTGCATTACTGGGATCCCTCAGAGTCAGAAAACCCACTGGAAGAGGAGTGGGTGAGGACCTCATCTTCTACCAGGTCTCCCCTATCCAGGCATCCTTCCCAGTTTAGGAGAAAGAGATGGCTAAATGGGTGAAGAGGAAATTTAGGCAACTTCCCAGGACCTGGCATATTAACAAGAGAAAGAATGTCTGTCTTGTCATGAGGCCTGGGTCGCTGGCCTTCTCCAGTGTCCATGAGGGAGGTGAGAGTTGTCATAATCACAGCTTACAATCCTGCATCCACACTGAGGCAAGAGTTTTTGAGTCTGAGGCTTTTTGTAGGGCAAATTCCAGATACTGAGCTGACTTGGAGTCCTCAGGGTGGTGCAAAGCTACCAGTAGCAGATATGTGGCTGTACCAAGTATGGAACCCACCATGGGGCCTACCACAGACACCCACCACCAGCCATTACCAGCACTGAAGACTTCAGGGCCCCAGCCAGCTATGTAGTGGAAAAGCTGGGGACCCACATCCCAGGCAGGGTTGAGTAGTATAACTGGATTTTGTCTAAGTTCTTGACTATGCTACAAGAAATGAATGTTGATCCATGTAGGGGAAAAATGGCGAGAGCTGGGCAAGGAAAGCAGAAACTGGGGCATAGGCAAGAGAGAGTAAAAGGCCTTTGCACTTGCTTTTTAAACCTTTAATTATTCTACCCCTTTGCTAATGACATGGGAGGTGTCCCAGCTGTTTGCTGTTTTGATTTATTACCCCACCCATCAATCCCCTGGGAGGGCCCAATGATAAGGCCCCTGGAGAGTATCTGGGGCTTCTCCTGGCTTCCAGAGGAAATCTCATTCCTAATGGCAGAATCTCATGAGGGTCTTCCAGCAGCCATCTTGGGGTTATCGATGTCCATGTGGACTTCTTGCCAGGTTCCAGATCCATCTATTGATTCCCTATTTTGCTTGCTTGCTTCAGTAGGAATCCACAGTTGGCACCCATGATTAGCCTGATGATCAGGATCAGCAGTCTCACCACCACAGGATCCAGACCTGCCTGCACTCATTTGATCTGTGTTTCTAGGATGGCCAAGATCCCCACAATCAGAATCCTGGTGCCCAGAACCTGATCCAGGAAGCCATTGTTCAGGGACAGATGGGGGAAGGATAGGTAGCAAAGATACAAGCTGTCTCCTTGGGAACAGTCACTGTCAGGTTTCCATCTGTATAATTCTGTAGGGCATCATAGTAGGAGGCATAGGTGCATCCTGAGGAACAGAAAACAGACAGCAGCTGGACCAAGATGTAAATAGGGAACTTCCATCCCAGGGGAGGAATCCCAGGAAACACATGGCCAGGAAAAAGCCTGGATTCAGGTGGGCCTCTGAGACATTGCCACATGTAGATGACTTTCATTACAACCAGAAAGGCAGCCAGAAACATGGTGAAGAACTTGCCTTTGGTTTCTCCACTTGTGACAACCCGGGCTATGGGCCCCTGGGTGAGGAGCATGAGTACAAACACACCCAGAAACTCTGTCGGGCACTGTGGGGCCAGGAGTTTGAGAATCCAGAGCTGGTACAGTTTTGAGGCTGGGAAAATGTCCAAATGAAGTCATCATCAGGACAATCTTTCTTCTGGAAGATCAGCTGCCAGAGATCCTTGGCTCCTAAGGCAAATGGCGGCATCTGCTGGTCTCTCCCTTCTCTTCCAGGTTTCATTGCTTTCACCTTCTTGGCCCCATGGCTTTTTCTTATTCTGAATTTCATTCTTTTCTAAAGGACTCCAGCAACAGGATTAAGTCCCATCCTGAATGAAGCAGATCACACCTAAACTGAAATAGCCTCAACAAAAAATCCTACTTAAGAAGGATTTACATCCACAGAAATTGACTAGATTTATGAACAAGTTTTTCTGGTAAATACAGCTTTAAACCACCAGACTTCACCCTTCTGCCCTCAAAAAAGCAAGATCTTTCCATATGCAAAATACATTCATTCCATCACAGTATCCCAAAAGCCTTAAGTCATTTTAGTAGCAATACCAAGTACAAAGTCTCATTAAAATCAATTGCAGGTTTGGTTCAGTCCTGGGGCACAATGCCCCTCAGGCTGTGGATCTATAAAACCTAGAGAAGGAGTTATCTGCTGCCAATACCCAAAGGAGGCACAGGCATTGCATAAACATTCCCATTCCCAGAGGGAGATATTAGAAGGACAAGGGTCAAAGTCTCAAACAATTCCAAAACCCTCCAGGATGTATTCCATTAGGTTACAAGTTCTGAGAGTCCTCTATGGAAAGATGTTTTGTCCTCTGGGCCTGATGGAGAGTCAGCCCCACCCTTTCCAAGTGCTTGCTCAGCTGCCATGCTCTCCTAAACACTAGGGTGAAGGCTGTGCTCTCTGGAAACACTGGGGCAATGGCCAGACTCTGCAGTCTCTGGGGTACAGGCTCAACCCTCTCAGAACAGAGGGGTGGTGGCCAGACTTTCCACAATCCTGGGGAATATGCTTTCCTCTCTCTGAAGACTGGGCAGCAGCACTCTTTCGGACATACTCAACTTTTCAATTAATCAGAAAAATGTGCTGATGCAGCATGGTATGAGTGAATTCTCTACACACTAGGATCTTGATATTGTAATGGAAACTTTGGTCTACCATGCTAATTCCCAGATGTTTTGCTCTGGATTTCATAAGGCTTTACTTGTTTGTAATTTTCTAAACTTTAATAAGGGCACTAGATAAAAAGAATCTGTTTAAGAATGGAGGGGATTTAATCTCAGTTTGGGACAAAGGAGAGCAGAAAAGATGAGCCACCACAAAGAAGGGAAAAGAGAGGCCCAGAAGTCATGAAAAGAATAGTAACATTAAATACTCTAGATAAGATCAATGAATTGGGATATCTCAATACTTTTGCTGACAGTTGGAAAGCTGGTCAGGAAAAGGTTAGTTATGTTGCATACAATTATGTTACATAGGAGAGGGATGTCTACATACATCAAGGGTTGAAGGAATTAGAACATGAAGGTATAGGCATATCGAATTATGCCACCAGATGTAAAATTGATGTAGGATCAACCAAATAAAAAAAGGCTTTGTTATAAAACTTTGGAGCATTTCTGCATATCTTCTGTCTTTAGTTTTATTTCTCTATAATTGTCCCCCAATTCCCAGGTTGGATAGCTATAAGAATTTTAGTTTATCCTTTCTTGCTACAATACCCCCTCCCTCAAGATATATCTAATTGCTCATCTTATAAAATTAAACAAACACAAATGATGCCACAAATCTGTATATTCACACTTTTATTTTTAAGATCAAAATATGGTCCTCAATTTTTCTTTGATTGTTGATTTTGTTCCAATTTTGGCTTTGTACTTCTAACAGAGGTCATGTCCTCTTTGATTGTGCAGGCCAAACTATGTTCTGAAAACTTGTGTATGGTTTCTGAAATGGACTTTTTAAAGAGTTCTATTTCTGCTACTTTTTTCCTGCTTTACAATGTTTTACATGTCCCAAATCTTTTTGCCTTTCTACATTCTTTATACTCTCTTGAATATGTTCCAAAGGGGCAGGACTTTTCTGTTGTGGAATGTTTCATTCCTGATCCATAGAACAGTTATTGTATATTGTAAATGTGATTTTATATGTATATATTTGTGTTAATATACATATCAATATAGATATGTGTCTGTGTACAAATAGATATGTACACACACACACAGAGCAGGTGAATGTGAGGTCAGATTGAACATAGAGAAGGAAAAGGAATGAGATCTTGTAGAGCTTTTAGGTCTAAAAAAGGAGTGTGGTGGTTTGGAGCTATGTACCCCAGAAAAACAGATTCTTTGACTTGGTCCTTTCCTGTGTGATTGAACTTTGTAATTGGGAAGTTATGATGAGGTTACTTTGGTTAAGATTACTTTGGTTAACTGAGATGGGATGGGTCTTAATCCTATTACTTATAGGGAAAGTCACAGAGATAGAAAGGGGAGGGAGCAGTCAAAAGCTGAACATTTACAGAAACCAGAAGAGAAAGGAGAAGCCAGGAGAGGCTTCCCACACATTGCCATGTGACATAAAAGACCAATGATCACCTGTGGCCAGATGTAGAACACCACAGTCTTCTGGGAGAAAGCATCAACTTCATGATGCCTTCCCCTAGCCTCAACCATGAGCCAATAAATTCGCATTGTTTAAGCCCATCCATTGCATGGTAATTGCTTTAGCAACAGAGAAGTAGTAGAGACTTAGACTTCTCTGTGAGCTAGGAAGCATGGGAAAGTGCTTGGCAGAGGAACGATGCAATCCATATTCATTTTTAAAAGGAAAACTCTAGCTGCTGGGTTGAGAATTTATTGTATGAAAGAATCAGTGGAGCTTGAATCAAGAAAGAGAGCAAGATACAAATTTCTACCAGATCAGCTTTCCCTTCATTATTATTTTAACATTTAGGCCCAATTTTAATTAAATATAGCTAACAAATTACCATTTATTCTTTATAAAAAAGGAAAAAGACTCAGATAATATTTACTAAGATTAGTTTTGTCAAAGATACAAATCCAATATGAAAAAGAACTCTAAAACAGAGGTATAAAATAGAAAGTAGAAATAGTCGCTACCTTTTTTTTTTTTTTTTTTTTTTTTTTTTTTTTAGTTACTGGTGACCCGGGATTGAACCTGAGACGTTGCATGTGGGGAGCCGGTGCTCAACCACTGAGCAACATCGGCTCCCCTGAGTTTGTGTTTTCATTTGTTTTGCTTGTTGTTTGTTTTTGTTTTTTTAAGAAGTTACTAGGAACTGAACTCAGGACCTCCCGTGAGGGAAGCAGGCACTCAACCACTTGAGCCACATCCTCTCCACTAACTTTTTAAGACATCAATTTATATTGTTTGAAATTTTGAAAGAAATCTGTTCACATCTTATGATTGATTAATATAACAAAGGCATTTAAAATTGGTAAATAAAGCTGCTTCAAAGAGCAAGAATGGATATAAAAATATGGCAAATTATTAATAAAAGTTTTAATGAAATTCAAATATATTACTTCTTATAACCAGGTGATATTTTTACTAAACATTACCTCTATAAAAAGAGAAAGCAGTAATGGAAAACAAAGGTGATCATTTATGTCACATTCAGAGAAGCATCAATAGGTTCAATTTTCTGGTAGTAATGAAAAATCTATTTGGAACTGCCATAGAAATTCTGATCAGGTCATATCTTTTGCACTCTGAAATCAGAAAATATAAGATATATTAACATGTAATAAATTACATAGTACATGCAAATAATGCCTTCAGCTGCCATAAAGCATGCATGAAGCTTCATATGTACAGTTTACTTTTACTCTTCTCTACTGGAAAAAAAAAACAAAACAAAACAGAAAACACAAAGCAATTGATACTTTGGTCATTAACCTTTTCCTTAGAAGGCAACTTTAAAAAATCATGTGCTTTGGAATAAAAAAAAAATTATATTAAAATCCCAATTATTTTATTTACCAGTTATGTGGCTTTGAGCAGATTATCTTATCTCTCTAAACCTCAATGTTTCCATATCCACAATGAAGATAATGATGATATCTACCTCACAGGTTTTTTATGATGATGATTAAATGAGATGATACTTTTAAAGTGCTAGCACAATGCATAAATTATAAATGTTAGTCTTTTCAGTTGTTTTGTATTATAAATTTTTAAAGAATTTCAGAACAAAATGATGATCCAAAAACCATACTACACATACGGCCTTCTAAAACTTTTCTTTAGGTTTCTGTAATGTCTAAGCATTTTACTTTATATTCTCTAACTTAAAAATATTTTTCATCAGTATTCTATGACCTTGCCATAAAAACCCACATATTTTAAGGAGCTATGATTCAACATTGTCATAAAACCAAAAATTCCTTATTTATTTAAATGTTAAAACAATGGTAGGAATTTATTATATCTTACATGTTTCCCAATTTAAAATAGTGTGCTTTTTCTGTATGTGTTTAGCTTAGAAATATCACTGAAAATCTATAAAACCACAAACCTTACAGAAAAACAGCAGCTCTTCAAGCTTATCATTTTTAATATATTAAAGAAGAAAGCACATTAGACAGGGCAGACAGCTGGCTTAAGTTTGTCCATTCCTTGACTGTTTACACTTTTTCCTTAGAAAAAAGACAAATACCTGATTGGTCTCATGGAAGCCATCTATGGGCAATGTGACTTAGGTACTTCTGAAAGGCTGTGTTCTCAATTATGGTCCTCTCTCCTCTTTTCTAATTCATTTTTACCCAAACTGTGGTCTGTGGACAACAGTCCATAAGCTAGTTGTTACCAATTCACAACAAGATAAGTAAAGAAATTGAGAGAAAGTATTTAGCAACAAGCATGGCAATTTGGCATTGTTACAACACACAAGCACATCATCAGTGGTCTCCTTTCCTGGAACAGGAGTAGAGCAGTTCATCAATATTTAGTCGAGGTACATTTTTGTCATGTGCCATAGGACCACATAATGAGTACATGATTTTAATACTTTCATTTTGAAATAAGTTAAAACTTATAGAAAATTACATATATAAAATTATATATATATTATGTAAATGTGTATATAGTTCTCATTCATATATGTGTACTATATATATATAAAGAATAATATATATATACATACACACAGAAAGAATATATATACACATACAGAATAACATAAAAAGTATAAAGAACTCTCTTAGACTCTTGGCCTATAGACCCTATTTATGGGTCTTCAGTTGCTCCATCGATGCCCTTTATAGCAAAAAGATGCAACCCAGGATTCTGTGTTGCACCTGGGTCTTGTCTGGAAGAATTCTACAGGCTTTCCTTGAGTTTTATGACCTTGACAATTTTCCCTTTTTTTTCTTTTTTTTTTAAGATTACAGAGCAAGCTGTCTGATGTCCTCTCATGATTAGATGCTCTTGATACATTTTTGGTAGGACTATTATAAAAATGATGCTGCATTCCTATTACATCTTATTGAATAGCTCTTGACATTTCATTGTCCCATTATTGGTGATGAACAATTTGATCATTTGATTAAGGTAGTATCTGCGATGTCAATGCATTTTAAGGTAATAGTTTTTCTCTTTTAATTAAGAAGTATTTTCTATCGAGACATTTTGAGATTATGTACATATTTTGCTTCTCATTCCACTTGTTTCAACATCCATTGGTGTTTCTTACTTGAATTTATTAATATTATGATGACTGTCAAAAGGTGATCATAAGGTGGATTTCTAATTCCACCATTCCTTCTGCATATATTAGTTGGCATTCTACTGTAAAATTGCTTTATCTTATCCCCTTTTATTTATATATTTGTTCATTATATCAGTTTGGACTTGTGAACTTTTATTTTATTCAATAGATTATGGTCTGTTATCATAATTTATTTAGATGCTTAAATTGTCTCAGATTTTTCTAGTTCAAAGACCCCCAGGATAGCCCCTGTGTCTTTGTGGCATGCCTCAAAAATTGAACACTTCTTTACTATCAGGCATAACAAGGTTGTTCAGGCTTATTCTATTCCTTCCCTGCCCCATCCCTGGAATCCACCATTTCTCCAAGGAGCCATGGTTTTCGAGAGAGTGTATTCAGAAGGAAAGGAGGGAGGGAGGGAAGATGAAAGGAAAGTTTTAAATTAGTTTAACAATTAGAAAAAAGTATGAAATGAAAAAATGTAAACATTATTTAATTTTATAACTTATTTACAAGAGTTTAAAATCATTTACATTTTCTTTTAATTTACAGCTTAATGCTATTAGCAAATTAGAGAATAAAGTTGGTTCTGTTTATTTTAAAATCTAATTTAGGGGAGCAGGTACAGCTCAGTGGTTGAGCATCTGCTTCACATGGATGAGGTCCCAGGTTCAATCCCTAGTACTTCCTAAAAAAAAAAAAAATCTAATTTATAGATGGCCAAAACAATTCATTTGATTTTTAGTCAACAAAAGATACCAGTTTTATGAATGTGTCAGCAGTAGTGGTGGTGGTAACAGTGGTGAACTAAGTTGATGAGGAAATGATTTTAGAGAAATGAAGAACAAAAGAGTTAGTGGTAGTTTTACTTAGAAGTATTTTGGCAGAGATGACTTTGCATTTTCTCCCCCAACCCTTCTATTTCTTTCCCCCTCCAGTAGCAGCAGCATTCCATTTCTAAATTGTTAAAAGGCAAGCCTTAGGAAATGATGGTTTGCTAACTTGTGACTGATCAGTTAGCTTTGTACCATAAATGCTTGACCTCCTCTCCTAGAAACTTGTAAGAATATCTGCTCCATTAACTACATTTGTATCAATAGATCTCCCACATAGTTACTGTAAATATGTAAATTCTGCCATACTGAGAAACATTGCAAAGGTTATCTGCCAGAACACTGCATTCTTTAGGAGCCCTGCTGCCCCTCACTGTGCCTTCCCCATCTGCACATAGACATGCATTATAAAAGATCCCTCTCACTTGCGATGGGATGTGAATTATTGAGCTCAGAACTTTCTGGAACTGTCATCTCTCCTCCCACAGCTGAGGATAAAGACTCCATGTAATCCCCCTAAAAAGTGCTCATTTACTCACCAAGCTGGATTTGTCTGCATTGTTCTTTGGTGTCACTTATCCTTCTCAGTTTGGTGGGAAGCTATCGCTTTATACAGCTCCTCACTATATTAAGAACAAGTGCAATTGTTCATATATTAAATTTGGGTTTGTAGCTGCAGTTGATGATGAATCATTAAAACTACAATGTATTATTTCTGTATATACCAGAGTAATGAAGGATTGAAACCATCAACACTTAATTAGCATGTATGGCTACTTGAAGTTTAGCATAACTGGATATATTATCCTTGGTTCAAGATTTCTTAAGCTTCTTGAAAATGCTGCTCCACTGTGACTTTGCTTTCTATGTTGTTTTTGAGAAGTCTGTGTCAGTGTAATTCTCTTGCCCTTGTTAATTATTTCATGATTTTTGTCTGGAGACTTTGTGTATATTTTTCCTAATATTTAAAGTCCAATAGTTTAGCTAGAATATGTCTTGGATTTGACCATTCTGTTCAAATTATCAGGTTATCTGGTGGGATGCTTTAATGTATACATTCAGATCTCTTTAAATCTATGAAAATTTTCTTGGGTTACAGTTTTAAATATTAGTTCTGTTCAATTGATTTGAGATCATTCTTCTAAAACTTCAGTAAATGAATGTTAGATCATTGTTTTCTTTCTTTCATATCTATTATTTTTTTTCCACTGAACCATTTTATTTCATTCTTTATCTCATTCTCCTTCTCTTAGTAATTTTTCTCCTTTTCTTTTATTAAATTTTAATTTGAATAATTTCTTTTTTGGGTACTTTGTAAATTAGGCTACATATTTGATGTGATTTTGCCTTTTTCTTTATTCTTTCCTGATTTAAAAAACCACTTATTTTCTCATTTTTGTCCATTATGTTCTTATTCTTGTATTTTTAATTCAAAGTGTTTTTTTTTTTTTTTTTTTTTCTTCACATCCTTGTTCAAGGATATGCAATTTTGCTTGGAGTGTTGCATTAGATTTTCTCCACTTGGTTTGGTGGAAGGAGAATTTTCACTAACAAAAGGTGTGTTTTTATGTTCCCACATACTTACTTGAGGATTTTAAATTCAATTTGGGTGGTGTGTTATAGTTCCCTTCAGTTTCATAACTTTGCAGCTCACCTACCTAATCTCTACAATTGTTCGTTTAACAATATATTAGTTTTGCACCAGAAAGAAGCATGAACTTTCACATTAAAATATTATAGTCAAGGGGGCAGATGTGGCTCAAATGGTTGGGTGTCTGTCTCCCATATGGAGTGTTGGGGGCAATGTCGAATGAATACAACTGTCATGGCTGTCTCTACCTCCTTCTTCTTCTTCTTCTTCTTCTT
>JAQZBX010108880.1:0-10515 GCA_029593785.1 Cabassous unicinctus
GGCTGCTGGGTAAATCAGGTTTCTTCAGCAGATTCGCCTCTCCCCTCAGCCTGACACTGCTTCAAGCTGGTTCATCTGCTCCCCAAAACTATGAGGGGGTCCAGGCAGCCAAATCAACTGTAAAGAATCACCTCTCTGCCTTCTGTCAGAACCCTCCCTCTCTCAGAGAGTGCTCCCTCTCCCCGGCTTCACAGGTTTTGTGGCTTATCCCTGGGCAGCTAGGTAAATCAACTCCCTCATCAGATTTACCCCTCCCCTCTGCAAGGTGTTGATTCAATCCAGTTGTTTTGTTCGCCCAAGCTGCAAGGGTTTCCAGGCAGCCAAATCCACAGAAATGAAAGCTCTCTCACCCCTTGCCAGAACCCTCCCATTCCTTGTCGCTGGTTGCTGAGCAGGGAGTCATGGCTCAAACCGGCTTTTTTTTTCCTTCCTATAGGTGGGGTTCAGCCGTCTGTGTTAACCACCACAGGCAGGCTTAAAACTCATGAATCTTTACTGATCAGTCCATGCCATTGATCTGTGCAGATAGATGTCCCAAGCTTCTCACTCCGTGCACCCACAGGACAGATCCCCGGGCAAGACCCTGTCCACAATCCTCCATTCTCAGGGAGCTCTCAATGATTGCCCTGCTAAACCGATGCCTTCTTGCCTCCCCCTCTTCTTATTTTTAAATGATACTTAGAGTATATAAAATGTTACATTAAAAAAAATAAGGGATTCCCATATATCCACTCCCCACACCTTCCACTTTTCCCCACATTTACAGCCCCTTTCATTAGTGTGGTTCATTCATTTCAATTGATGAAGACATTTTGGAGCATTGCCACTAAGCATGGATTAAACTTTACATTATAGTTTTAACTCTCTCCTACTCAATTTTGTAGGTTAAGGCAAGATATATAATGGCCTGCATCTGTCATTGCAATATCATTCAGGTCAATTCCAAGACCTGAAAATGCCCCCATATTATACATTTTTTTCCCTTTCCCTGAATTCACCACCTCCAGTAGCCACTGTCTCCACATCAATGATATAATTTCTTTCATTGCTAGAATCACAATAATTCTATAGTAGAATAATAGTCCACTTTAGTCCATATTTTATTCCCCAATCCTGAGGTTCTGGGATAGTGTTGCCCACTCCACCTCTAATTGAGAGGGGGTTTTGATCCCATATGGCTAATGGATGGGACTCTCTTGCTTGCAGTTGTAGACTCTCTCAAACCCTTGGTGTGGAGGTTGTCCATCCTCACCTCCTTGTTAGTTGTCCTGGGTGAGAACAATGAACTGGTGAGTAGGTGTTGCAACTCTCTAGAGGCTCAAGTCCAAACTGACACTTGGGCAGTCCAGAGATTCAAGTCTCTTGGATGTACATCTACCAACTCCAGCACCAACTATAGGTTCAGGTAAAAGGGATAGAAGAGGCATGTGTAGAGAAGTCACATCTGAGTCCAACTCTGTCATACTCAGGAGCACAAACACCAAAGTAGGGCCCACTGACAAGTCACCAAACTCTGGAAAAGGCATAACAATAGGAACTGGGTATTTCCAGAGCCCTCTGGAGCCCCACCATTTAGGGTAGTATCTACTTTGGCTGTCTATGAGATCCTCCTAAGGTGTGCATAAGCGTTACTTCTCTGATTATCTCCCTACTCACTTTGAAGTCTCATAGCCATATAAACTCATTTGTCTTTAGCATTTCCCCCTTTTATTCAATGTCTTTTTCCAGTTGAGTTACCAGCCATTGCTGGGTAGTATTCCCTCTGGGACAGGGAGGTTTATCCCCAGGAGTCATGTCCCATGCTTTGGGGAATGTAATGTATTTATATGCTGAATTTGGCTTAGATAAAGGCCACATTTGAGCAAAATGGAGGCTCGCAGGAGATAACACTTAGGCATCCTACAACACTAGGCTAAGTTGCAAATTCAAAAACCAGAGTCTGATAAGCATAGTCATAAATTTCAAGGACCCATAAATGGACAATACTTCTTCACTAGTTATTGCCCCTGTACTTGGGGGATTGTTGCTGTTCCATTAGAGAATGTGGAAGAGCTCCCCAGGATGGGAATTCAATTATCTTTTGATTGTTTATGAGTCTCTACCCATACCAGCAATGCTCCATGAACATTTGAACATATTTCTATACCTTATATATATACACTGGTGAACTACCTCCCTTGTATGCCCCAAGACTGAGACCCGACACCAATGATCCTCCCTTGCCATTGTTGTAACCCTTCTGTGACCCAAAACTTCTTCAAAAATGGAGCAAAGGATATTGCCAAATTTGATTATTAAGAAAATGAAATAATAATGATAGATTTAAATCTAAGAAATAAAACACATAATTATTTAGAAAAACAAAAACTAAAATAAAGAAAAAATTTGGGGTATTAAAAAATGAAAAATGTTTTAATTTTTTTTTGACATTTTGCCTTTCATCACTTGAATATCAGTTGTCCTTAATGTACAGTGACATTTTCTTCCATTTCTCCCCCAATGTCTTACTTTTTTCATTTTGTGTTCAGAGAAGTTTTAGGTCACAGTAAAGTTACATACAAAATATAGGGGACCCCCATACACCCAACATCCTCCCCCTTTCCCTCCTACCCTACTAATAATCTTTGTACATGTGGATGGTACATTTGTTACAACTGATGTACAAATATTGAAACATAGCCACCGACCATGGTCAATGGTTTACATTATGGTTTATATTTTAGACCATACACTTTTAAAATGTTTGATAAAATTTAACATGGCTTGTATCCATCATTGCAAGATCATGCAGAACTCTTCCATTGCACCCTAAATGCCCCCTGTTCCATCTTTTATATTCCTTCCTCCCCCTCCCCTTGGGTCCTACAGTGACCACCTGGCTTCATTCCTTGAAGGGGAAGATTCATATATGCTTGCTACAACCCTGAAAGCTTGCTTGTCATCCACTTTTAGGAGTCACCCATCATCTCAAAACACACCCTTCCCACTGTTTGAGAACATATGGGGCCTCAAGAGTATAGGAGTTCAACTCCTTCCCACTCATTATGTGGGTCACCTCCCACTAATATAACACACTATGAAAAAATGACCACTCACACATGCTTTGGAAGACTGACCCAGATGCACCCTGTCACAAATGCCCTGCCATCCAACACCTTAAACCAGTAAGCCTTCCTTGCCAAAATAATTTTCTCAAAATTACAGTTTGACCCACATACCCACCAATCCCCAGTGTTCATCTTCTCCCCACCCCAACCATCCCCCCACTTCCATGGACTCTCTAACCAATCTTCCCCAATCTACACCCCTGTCAAGCTTGCACCCCCAATCTAATAGTATCACTATAACCCTTTCATACCCCTTCACTACACAACTACTCACTTGCCCTTTATCATAAATTTTGCCCATATGGGCATTGGTTCACAACATTCTTCTCCCTTTCCATTTCCTGTAAAACTATCTTCCAGACTCTAGCTCTCTTTGACAGCTATATTTGCTTAATTCATATCAGATAGGTCATGTAATATATGTCCTACAATGCCTGGCTTGTTTCACTTAACATAAGGTCCTCAAGATTCATCCATGTTATCCCATGTGTTAGTACTATATTCCTTCTTAGAGGTGAGTAATATTCCATTTTATGTATAATCCACATTTTGTTTATCCATTCATCTGTTGTTGGGAAATTGGGTTGATTCCAACTTTTGGCAATTTTGAATAATGCCGCTTTGAACATGGTGCACATATATCTGTTCATGTCCTTACTTTCAGTTCTTCTGGGTATATACCCAGTAGTTGGATTGCTGGGTCATATGGCAGATCTATAGTTAATGTTTTAAGGAGCCATCAAACTGTCCACCAAAATGGTTGCACCATTCTACAATCCCACCAGCAGTGGATGAGGATTCCCTTTCTTCCACATTATTTTCAACACTTGTTCACTATTCTTAATAGATTTTAAATGCAAAATTTATAAACATTATATAATTAAAAGTAAAAAACAAATTTATAAAAATATAAGCATTATATATCATCATTCTACTTTCTTCTTCCTCCAACTTCAGTCCCCTCTACCCACAGTGCCCTTGGTGCTGTCTCTATTGCAGTGAGTCCAAGCTCCAGTACATGTAAGAATGGACTCACAGGAACCACCCCTTTTGGGATATTTTTGTACTTTGCTGCCCAACACGCGAGGCCTTATTTTCTTCTTGTTTAGCAGAGAGACCTATCTGTTTTAGAGGGCCCTCTCTCCTTTGAGGGCAGAAAGTTGTAAGAATTTAGTAGAAAAGTGAGTGCACAGCTGAAAGGAATTGGGGAAGCTTAGCAAGTGGCAGGGGAAATGATTGGAGAGAGAGTCTAGAGGAGTGAACTGGCTGATCTTTGAAAATATGTGCTTATTACAACAAATATTATACCAGTATTTTGGTACTTCAAAAACACCAAAATGTAGGTATTTTGACATTTAAAAATAGCTCCTAGTGTTGTGTTCTTATGCAGTGGTTTATTTTATTGTGTTTCTTCATTTCCCCAAAGAACCAGCTTCTTGGATTTATCAGTCAAATATACTGTTTTTCCTCTTTAATAACTCATTAGTTTTCAATTTTATCTCTGCTTTTTCAATGGCTGCCATTCTAATGGGTTTAAGATGGTATCTCATTGTAGTTTTGATTTACATTTCCCTAAAAACTAGTGGTGTTGAACATCTTTTCATGTGCTTTTTAGCCATTTTTATTTTTCTTTGGAGAAGTGTCTTTTCAAATCACTTGCCCATTTTTTAAATGTTTTTTTTGTCTTTTTATTTTTGAGATATAGGATTTCTTTATATATGCTGGATATTAGGCTCCTATCAGATATATGGTTACCAAATATTTTTCCCCATTCGTAGGATGTCTTTTCACTTCCTTGAAACACTCCTTAGAGGTGCAAATGTTTTTTATTTTGAGGAGATACCATTTTCTGTATTTTCTTTTACTGCCTGTGCTTTGGGTGTGAAGTTCATAAAGTTATTTCTTATTACAAGCTCCTGTGGATGCTTCCTTATATTATCTTCCAAGGTCTTTATGATCTTGGCTCTTATATTTAAATCTTTGATCCATCTTGAGTGGATTTTTGTATAAGAGATTTTTGTATATGAGAGACGGTGTTCTCTCATTCTTTTGGACATGGATATCCAATTCTACAAGTACCATTTGTTGAAGAGGCAATTCTCTCCCAGTATAGTGAGCTTGGTGGCCTTGTTGAATGTCAGATGACTGTACATGTGAGGATGTATATCAGAACTCTCAATTTGGTTCCATTGGTCAGTATGTCTATTTTTGTGCCAATACCATGCAGTTTTGACCACTGTACCTTTGTACTATGTTTTAAAGTCAGGTAGGTGTAATTCTTTTGATTTCATTTTTCTTTTTCAGTATGTCTTTGGCTATTAAGGGCCTCTGGCATTTCCAAATAAATTTCATTGGTAGTTTTTCCAATTCAGTTAAAAATGCTGTGTTGATTTTTATTGGTATTGCATTAAATCTATAGATTAGTTTTGGTAGGATAGACATCTTAATGATATTTAGTTTTCCTATCCATGAACAGTAAATATTTTTCCATTTATTAAAGTCTTCTTTGGTTACCTTTAACAGTGCTGTGTAGTTTTCTGTATGTAAGTCATTTATCTCTTTAGTTAAATTTATTCCTAGGTGTTTGGTTTTTTTAACTTACTATTGTAAATTGCAAAAAATTATTGATTTCTTCCTCAGATTGCTCATTATTGGTGTACAAAAATGCTACTGATTTTTACAACTGATCTTCTAAACTGTGACTTTACTGAACTCATTTATATGTTCTAGAAGGTTTGTTGTAGATTTCTCAGGGCTTTCTATGTATAGGAGCATGTCCTCTGCAAATAGTGAAATTTTTACTTCTTTATTTCAAATTTGGATGAATTTGTATCTTTTTCTTGCCTCAGTACCCAAGCAAGTATTTCTAAGACAATGTTATATAGGAATGGTGATAGTGAGCATCCTTGTCTTGTTCCTGAACTTAGAGGGAAAACTTTTAGGATATCACTATTGTATGTAATGTTAGCTCTGACTTTTTCACATATAACTTTAATCATGTTCAGAAAGTTTCTTTCTATTCCTATATTTTGCAGTGTTTTACCAAGAAAAGATTCTGTATTTTGTCTAATACTTTCTCTATACTTATGGAGATGATCATGTGATTTATTCTATTTTAATCTGTTTATGTGGCATATTAAATTGATTGATTTTCTTCTATTGAACTATCCTTGCATACCCGGGATGAAACCCACTTGGTTATAGTGTATAATTCATTTGCTGTGTTGCTGAATATGAGTACTTTGTATTTTGTTGAGTATTTTAGCATCTAGGTTCATTAGAGATTGGTCTATAATTTTCTTTTCTTGGGTCATCTTTGTTTGGCTTTGGTTTTAGGGTAATGTTGGCATCAGAGAATGAGTTAAGCAATGTTCTTCTCCTTATGATTTTTGGAAGAGTTTAAGCAGGATGGGTGTTCGTTCTTTCCAGAATATTTGGTAGAATTCACCTGTGAAGCCATCTGGTCCTGAGCTCTTCTTAGTTGGGAGGTTTTGGATGACTGATTCTATCCTTTTACTTGTGATTGGTTTGTTTTGCTCATCAATTTCTTCTTCTGTAAATGTAGGTTGCCTGTGTATTTCTAGGAACTTATCCATTTCCTTTAAATTATCTTTCTTCTTGGCATATAAATTTTCAAAGAATCCTATTATGGTAATATTATTTTTGTGGGGTCAGTGGTGATATCCCCTTCCTCATTTCTTATTTTGTGTATTTGCATCATCACTCTTTTTTTCTTTTTTAGTCTAGCTAAGGGTTTGCCAATTTTATTGGTCTTCTTGAAAAACCAGTTTTTGGTTTTGTTTATGTTTTCCAGTGCTTTCTTTTATTGTGTTTCATTTAGTTCTGCTCTAATCTTTGTTCTTTCCTTCTTTCTCCTTCCTTTGAGTGAGTTTGTTTTTCTTTTTCTAATTCCTCCAGGTATGCAGTTATATCTTTTATTTTAGCTCTTTCTTCTTTTTTGATATATGAATTATGGCTAAAAATTTCTCTCTCATGACAGCTTTTGATGCATTCCATAGGTTTTCATTCATTACTAGGTAGTTACTGATTTCTTTTGAAATTTCCTCCTTGACCCACAGTTTTTCTAAGAGTGTGGTGTTTAACTTCCATAGCTTTGGGCTTAATCTTGTTCTCTGGCCCTTACTGATTTCCAGCTTCACTTTATTGTGGTCAGAGAAATTTCTTTGTATAATTGGAAACTTTCTGAATCCATTGAGAATTTTTCTGTGGCCTAGCATGTGTTCCACCTTGGAGAATGATCCATGTGCACTTAAGAAGAATGTATAACCCCATGTATTTGGGTGTAGTGTTCTGTATATGTTTGTTAGATCCAGATCCTCTAATGTATTATGCAAAGTCTTTGTTTCTTTATTGATTATCTGTCAGGATGTTCTGTCTAATGGTGATAATGGTGTATTAAAGTCCACCACTATAATTGCAGAGGCATACATTTATCCACTTAATTTTTCCAGCATTTGCTTTGTGTATTTTGAGGTGCTCTGGTTAGGTGCATACATGTTTATGACTGTTCTTTTTTCCTGAAAGATTACTCGTCTTACTAATATATTGTGTCTGTTTTTGTCTCTTACACTAGTTTTGCATTTAACTTCTACTCACTTTAATTTTATTTTTTCTTCTTTTTCCAATTTTCTTTGCATATAAGGACTTTAACCATATTGGTTTAAGACCCACTATCATTAAATTTTGATATACCTTAACTAATAACATCTTCAGTCATACTATGTATAAATGTTTTCATACCTCAACACAAAGTATTGGTAGCAGAACTTGGCTTTTTCTGTGGGGTATTTTTCCATGCCCACCAGGGTACATGTATTTATAAGTGGTATATCTTCTTGTTGAATTGACCTTTTTATCAATGTACAGTATCCTCTTTGCCTGTTGAAACAGATTTTAAATAAAATTTTATTGAAGTATATCATTCATATATATACATACATACAAAATAAGTGTATAGTAAATGTTGTGAACTTACAATACAAACATGAATATCATTCAAGAGTATTCCCATATATCAATCACATCACCAACACCTTGCATTGTTGTGAAATATATTTTCAATCTATGTCAGAGCATCCTCAAAACATTACTACTAACCATAGCCTATCACTTCCATTTGTTGTATTTTCCCCCATTCCACATATTATTAACACACGGTATTAGTATTATACATTTGTTATTGGTCGTGCGAGATTATTCTCATATTTGGGCTGTTAACCACAGTACATCTTCCACAAATAGAGTCCCTATGTCCTACAGTCCAATGCTTTGTATAATCCCTTCAAATTTTACATTCAGTGGCTCTGATTTTCTTCAGAGTTGTGCTGTCATCACCTCAGGCAATTTTAGAAAGTTTTCATTACTCCAAAAGGTAAACTCCCATACTTCCTTATCTCCTTAATTTTAGTCCTTTAGAAATGATATAGGACTTCTGGGAAAATGGTGCCAAAGTAGGCAAGCAGAGCCTGACCCTCTTAGAAAGAAAGCAGAGAGAAGTCAAGGACCTATCTAAAGATGATTTGGGTATATTTATAGAATGGGAACAAACTCTGAGACATCTAGGAGGATACTGGAAAGACAAAGAAGCCCAAGAAAACCATGAGTTGCTTCCCCTTATGGCTGGAAATGACACATATACCCCCCACACAGGGCAAGTAGCCTTGATGCCCGTGACTACTGCTGCCAAGCGACTGGGAGGGGCATTCCCTGGGAGGAAGGGGGTCAGGCAGTGGGTGGAGAGTGGCTTCTTTGTGGTGAGTTTGGCCAGCTGAGTCCCTTTTGAATCTCATAAGGGACTTTGACTCATTGGGGAGATTGAGGGGGGAGCCACTCAGGCAGGCTGTTATGCCCAGCTGCCAAGAAAGAGAATACAACTAGATTAGAGAGGGAGTGAGGAGAGGCACCTGCTAAATGCCTGTCCTCATCCTGCTTTTATACCTGCTAAAAGTCTAAAATGCCTGGGGGAAAGGAGGCAAATAGATCTCTGAAGACTACTTAACCTAAGGAGATAATTTAGCCCAGAGGAAGAATTCCTACCTTGCATATATGAGGTCACTGGTTCAATTCCCAGCTCAAACAAGAAAGTAATCTACCTGGTTATCAGATAGCCAGGTGTTACCTAATGACAGGGAATATATAGTCATTCTTTTAGTTTTAAGCTTTCTTGGATAAGTTATTTTATTTTAAATGATTCCTTTTTTTTTCTTATTTTAATCACTAAAACCTGATAAATCACCTGCAGTGGAGGAAACATTACCTAAATCATTCTATGATGCCAACAGCACCCTAATAACAAAGCCAAACAAGGGCATAATGGCAAAGGAAAACTGGATACCACTCTCTCTAATGAACCAAGATGCTAAAATTCTAAACAAAATACTTACTAATTATATTCAACAACACATCAAAAGAATTATACACCATGACCAAGTGGGTTTTATCCCTTGGATATAAAAGGCATACAAACTGGAAAGGAAGAAGTAAAAATTTCACTATTTGCAGATGACATGATCCTATACCTTGAAAGTCCTGAACAATCTACAACAAAGATTCTAGAGCTTATAATTGAGTTCAAGAAAGTGGAAGTTTATAAGATTAATGTGCAAAAATCAGTACCATTTCTGTACACCAATAATGAGCAGTCTCAAGAGGAAATCAAGAAAAAAATCCCTTTTACAACAGCAAATAGAAGAATCACATACCTAGGAATAAATTTAACTAAAGTTGTAAATGACTTGTATGCTGAAAAATACAGAACACTTCTAAAGGAAATCAAAGAATACCTAAATAAATGATATAACAGCCAAGACCATAAAGATATTAGAAGATAATGTAGGGAAGCATCTAAAAGATCTTGTATTAGGAAATGGTTTGTTGAAATTTACACTGAAAGCATGACAAATGAAAGAAAAAAAATGATAAATGGGATGTAACCGTTGGGGAATTTGATGTAATTATGAATTCCAAAAATATAATTGGATCATGCCTGTAATCTGATCTGTTAATCTGGGCATGATTGAATTATGATTAGGGCATTGACTGGGCCATGTCAGTCAGTAGGGTGTTGAGCCACACCCCCCTGGTGGGTGGGGAATTGAATGTAAAAGGCAAGGCAAAGAACAGAGGAGAAACAGTCTTTTGAGAAGCAGTTTTTGAGAAGCAGCTTTGATGTTGGAAAGAAGGCCCCAGGAGAAGAGAAGTTAACCGTTCGCCTGATCGCCTACAGCTGACCTTGTGGAGGAAACAGGAGCTAAGCCCGGAGAGAAATGCAGCCCCGGGAAGAGAGGAAGCCAAGAAGCCTGAACCCTGGGCAAATGTCGGCAGCTGTCTTGCTCCAACACGTGACAATGGACTTTGGTGAGGGAAGAAACTTATGCTTTATGGCCTG
>JAQZBX010108881.1:0-10516 GCA_029593785.1 Cabassous unicinctus
ATAATGTTGGGGAGGGGCCCCAGCTGCTTGCTGTTTTGATTGTTGCCTTATGATCCCCTCCTGTTAGCTCTCGGGGGCCCAATGAGGAGGCCTGTTTGGGGTTATCCAGTGCTTCTCTTTGACCCTGGAAAGAATTCCAAATGGGATCTCGTGGCCAGGGTCTTGTGGGGTCTTTCCAGCTTTGTTCTTTAGTATCTGCCTTCCCCTAAGGAGGTTTCAGGAGGGGTCTCATGGCCATGTTATCTGCCGGGTCTGTGCTGCCTTCCCTCTTTCACTATTAACCTGCCTCACTAGTACTCAAGCTGGGGGCTGGCTTATATGTGCATGTTTTATGTTTATGCTTTAAAACTAATATTATATTACATATATTTTTTGTAAATATCATTTTTTAAAAGAATATTAATGAAGGAGGGTTTCTGTTTCAAGATGGTAAACTGAGACTATGCTAAAAACTCCTACCTTTTACTCCAAACTCATAAAGTTGAGCAAAAAACATGCATGCTTGCTCAAAAAATAAGAGACATCACTATAGTTTTTAATACAAGTTTCCAAAAAGAAACAAGAGAAAGCAAGGCAGCATAGCAGCAGTAAATACAGGCAAACATCATACAGCCTTCCCTGGACTGCAGGGCAGAACTGATGTCCAACTGAGGCCAAGGACTGGAAACCCACTTCCTGTCCACCCAAGATTACTCTGAAACCTCCTTTAATAGTAAAGAATTTAACCTTGCCCAAAGAGAGGTCAGTCCAACCTTTGATCTTAGCTTCTAGGAGGTAATCTCTAAACTCTGGGAATGTGAGGTCTGACAAGAGTGTTTTTGTTTGCCTGGGGGTTTGAGCCACACCAGATAGTCTAATAGTCTAACAATGTGATTTAGGGTGAAGGCTTTGGGTCATGCAGTCTCAACTTGACCTCCAGAGGACCAGAGACTGAGATCAGCCACATAGGGAGCCAACCATGCCCATAAGATGGAGTCCCAGTAAAAAACTCTGGACACCAAGGCTCGGGTGAGCTTTCCTGGTTGGCAATACTCTGTGTATATTGTCATGCATTATTGCTGGGAGGAGTTATTACTCTTCATGGCTCCATAGGGAGAAGACAACTGGAAGCCCTGCGATTGGATCCTTCCTGGACTCTGTCTCATGCATGGCTTCTCTTCCCTCAGCTGATTTTAATCTGTATCCTTCCACCATAATAAAACATAGCCACGAGTATAATGGCTTTCAGTAGTTCCATGAGTCCTCGTAGTGATTGGGGACTGTGGTGTCAGAAGTGAGGGTGGCCTTGTGGACTACCCCCTAACTCCACATTCCTGGAACTGGGTGGTTGACCAGTGCCACTGTCATGGGAATAGGACCTAGGGACACAGGGCAGAGGCTGCTGAGGGACCTGCTCACCAGAGGCCAGTCCAGCTCAGGACATAAAGATAAATTCACAGTCAGGAGGCACTAACAAGCCGAGGAAAATCACCACCATGAAGGACTAACAGCAAACCCCACAAATGAAATAATTCACATTTGAGGGAAAATAGATCAAATAGAATACTCTGAGAAGAACTACACAACAAGTATTTTAAAGAAGCGAGTCACAAACATGACATATGAAATAAAATGATCAAATTTTAAAAAGGTGATTATGAAGAGGATCCAATTCTAAAGCTTAGAAATAAAAAATAACAGAGTTAATAAAAGTTTAAAACTCAATAGATAAACTGACAAGAATGTTGGACATAGCTGAAGAGTAAAATTGGAAACTCAAAGATCAAACAGAACATAGCAAAATGAGACAGATTAAAACATATGAACAAAAAGTTGAGAGACATGAAAAGTGAACCCAAAAGCTCCATCTTAGGTCTGATAGGAGTCCCAGAAGGCCAAATAGAGTTAATAGAGAGTCAGTGCTTGAAAAAAATAGCTGAGAATTTCACAGAACTTAAGTAAGACATGAGTCCTCAGATATAAAAATTCTACCAAGTGCTGAGTGGGACAAGTAAAAAAATCTATACCTAGATTCATCATAGTAAAACTCTGGAACAGAAAGGATAAAGAGAAAATCCTTAAATAGGGAGATTACTAGAGAGGAATGGGAACTGGCCCTCCTTCAGAAGACCACGAAGCTGGATAGTTGAGTGCAGAGCACGCCACAGCCTAACTGCCTGGAGCCCATCTCAGCTCCATCACCTGCATCTGTGCAGCATTGAGCACATGATTATGCCTCAGTTTCCTCTTCAGTCAAAAAGGGATGCTACTAGCACCTGCCTCTTAAGGTTGCTGTAAGGACTTAATATACGTAAAGCCCTTAGAACAATTCCTGCCACGTGTTAGACTAATAAGCATTAGCTTTTATTAAATACATTAATTATTCTCAATATTATTAAATTCCTCCTAAGAAACCCTGGGAGTTGGAAGGCAATGGGGTTTAGTGCAGTCCATGGCTGCTGATGAGAGACAGGAAAGTCTTCTCAAGGGACAGGGAGAAGGAGAGAACAGGATCTGCATTTGCTGATCAACCACCATATGCTAGGATTTCCACACATCCCTTCATTTCATCCATGTAACACCTTGAGATGAGTAATGTTATTATCCTTATTCAGAAGGGAAAACTGTGCCTGAAAGGCTGGGGATTTGTCTACAGTCCCTTAGCTGGGAAATAGCACAGCCAGTGGACACCAAAGCCCATGTGCTCTTGGTGAGCCCAAGGGGAAGACAGAGCCTGTGGGAGGCCCAGATCCTGGGCCTGAGTGAGGTCCCCGAGCTTCTGCCTATAGAAGCCCCTCCTTGGCCCCAGAAGATATAGCACTACATTAGGGCAGGAAGAAAAGAAACCATCCTGATTTCTTACAACAGCTTCAATAAACTACATGACATTGTGAAGGACGTGCCAATATTTGTAATCTCCCTGACAAGTTGTTAAGTATTTATAGAAACGTGTTCTCCTGGCCCTGCTTATGGAAAGTACTGTATCTAATTTCCTCTGGAGACATGTGCTGGGGGAAATCAGAAAGATAATCTGTCATCATAAATAGCAATAAATAGTCACCCTGAAAGAGTTGCTTGTTTAGCAAAGTTGCTTGAATATTAACATTCTCTTTCAATCTGGCCTGTGTGGTGATAAGCCCTGGGATGGGGTCATGACTTGGGGAAGGTGCTGAGTTACAGAGATGGGGGAGGAGGAAGCCTCAGGGCTGGGGACTCAGGGCAGAGGCACAGGATCAGCGGGGGGGTGGGGGGGTCATGGGAACACACAGCGGGAAGAAGGCTATCCACATTCAAGGGGGAAAGCTCTGCAGAATGCAGGAACCAACGCAACAGGGTCTTCAGCATTTCTGTTTCAGATAAAAAGGGATCTCACTGAATCTGAGAAATCAGAAGATCTGGGCTCTAAGTTTTCCTTCCACTGGGTGACTTTGGCCACACCTCCTCCCCTCTCTGGTTCTCAGTCTGCCCCATCTGTAAAATGGGATAAAAGTTTGAAGTAGATCATCCCTGAGAGCTCTTTCTTCTCTGATATTCTGTCAGAAGAGCCCAAAAAAGAGGTGATAGCAAATGGGCACTAGTTCTGGCAGCCAGAGGTTCAGAGCCAGGCCAGGCCCTTCTTGACAGATTGCTTTATCCTGGATGTCCCTACACAGTACCCAAGAGGCTGAAACACACTCTCTCCTTGGCCAATCAATATCTGTGATTGAGTGGTCTTTCTAAAGACATTACAGAATCAGAGAGAGGCTCCCAACAGTTTATTTTGTGTAAGTGAGGTCACAACTGAAGAATAGTGTGCTACTTGGACCCTCCAAGACGAGGAGGGAACTGGAAGCAAATCGTTGGCTCTGAAGTTGCTTAGCCTGGTGACAAGAAGATTCCCATGAATTTGCTCATAATCTACAAATCACTGTGTGGTAGAACTGGTGCCCCAAGATTCATAATGAGTTGGGTAGCCCCTGAGGGGAACCAATCTCAGCTCTGTCTCTGGAACAAATTGATAACTGTTGGAGATGTCCAGAAATTGAATGAAATGTTTCATATGGTAATGAGCTCCCCATCACTTGGGCTATGCAAGCAGAGATTCATTGACCACTTTTGGGGGATGATAGAGAAGAAATTGCTATCCTGAATGGGGAAAACTTACTGTAAGGAACTTTCTAATTATAAAATTATGGTTTTATCCTTGGGCTTTCCAGTAGTTTTTCGTTCTGTTTTGTTTTGTATTGTTTTGATAGTTGAAACTGTCTTAGGGTATGGAAAAAAAGACATGTTGGTTGCGAATATTCTCACTGTCCTGATTTTGTGATAATCAGGGTAGGCTCAACATTCGCTATATTAGAAACCATGCATGTGTCCCTAGACCTAATTTTTCTCCCTAGTTCTTGTTTTTAGAATGCTGGTGATAAACTAAGCCTGATTTATTATATGACCATCCTGTATGGGAAAAGACTGTAACTATGGGTATCTTTGGTCAACCTTAAGAGATATAGCAGGGGGACGGATGTGGCTTGGGTGGTTGGGCGTCTGTCTCCCATATGGAGGGACCTGGGTTCGACCCCCAGGACCTCCCGGTAAAAATAAAAATAAAATAATAATAATAATATAGCATTTATGTAATCTAAGTATCTTTTTAAAAATTATTAATAATAATAATAATAATAATACAGAAGGTACGTGGGCCACCAGGCCCTGTGTGCGGGTGCACCGCCAGGCCCTGTCCACAGGTGAGCCTCCAGGCCCCGTCCACGGGTGAGCCATCAGGCCCTGAGTGCAGGTGCGCCACCAGGCCCCGCAAGCCATGCAGTAAGATGATTGCATAACAGGAGAGTGACACAAGGGAGAGCCAAGACGAGATGCACGGAAAAACCAGGAACTAAGGTGGCACAGGCGGTAGTAGGATGCCTCTCTCCCAAATCGGAGGTTCCGAGGATCAAATCCCAGTGAAGGCAGGAGGAGAAGGATGAGGAGAGAGGCAGAAAACAGACACAGAGAGTTGCCCAGCAAATGGACACAGAAACAGCAAAAATGGGGCAGGGGTGGGGGGGAATGGATAAAAGAAAATAAATAAATAAATAAATAAATAAAATAAATAAATAAATAAATAAATCCTTTAAAAAAGGTATAGGGGAGGAAGATTCAGACTATAGTTAGTAGTAATACTTTGATGATGCTCTTTCATGATTTGTTAACAAATGTTTCACAACAATGCAGGATTTTTGTCGGGGGGTGCTGATGTGTGGGAGCCCTGTATGATGTTATGCATGTTTGTTTTGTAAGAGCACGATGTTTACTGAACACTTACAGGTTTATGTATGTTCATGTATGAATGATATACTTCAATAAATTGTTTTTAAAAAAAACAAAAAAAACACATGTTGGTCCTCCAAAATCTTGACAAGTTGAAGGTGGTCCTGTTGACAGCATGGGGCAGCAGCAGCACCAAGAGGCCTTTCTCCCCCTGGACCTCCCCTTCTCTTGTCCCTCCCAGGTTTAACCACCCAGCCCTCCCAGCACAGCCCTCCCTCTGTGCTCATCATCATCCGTCAAGTCAAATACCAATGCAGAGGACCCAAGCGAGCAGAAGATGCTCAGGTATAGGTGACTAGTAAAAAAGGACAGCCTACAACATAACCCCACAGGGCCTGCTCAAAGGTGGTTTGCAGAGCTGAGAGGCATCCACATGGAACAGACAAAAGGGAGGCTCAGATCCAGCAGCAAGAGGTTCCGAACTGTCTTAGCCATGGAGTGTTTTTCATTTGTTTCTTTGTTTTTTATGCATAACTGGAGATACCTTTATAAATCTAAGTTAGGTTCTTGTAACTCAAATGACAGTTGTGCCTTTCCAATTGCTCTAGAAGACCTCTGTCAATACTGTGAGGCTACATCTTCTGGGTTTGATAGCCTCTTCTTTTTTTTACTTATTTTTTATTGTGGCAATATTCACATAACATAAAATTCACCATTTCAACCGTTTTAAAATGTGCCATTCAGGGGCATTTAGTACGTTCACAATGTTGTGCAACCATCACTACTACTGTTCCAGAACATTTTCCCGAAAAGGAAAGTCCATACTCATTAAGCAGTCACTCTCCAGTTTCCTCCCCCGGTCCTTGGCAACCACTAATCTGCTTTCTAGCTCTATGGATTTGTCTATTCTGGACATTTCATAACTAGAATAATTAAATATGTGGCCTTCTGTGTCTGGCTTCTTTCATTTAGGATAATATTTTCATGATCTATACATTTTGTCGCATCTGTACCTCACTCCCCTTTATGGCTGAATAATATTCCTTTGCATGGATATACCTCATTTGGTTTATCCATTCATCTGCTGACGGACACTTGAGTTGTCTCCACCTTTGGGCTACTGTGACGCCATGGGGAGTTTTTCATCAGTCCTGCTTCACCTAAGCCTGGACTCTTGCCACAGAATCACAAAAAAGCTGGGCTAAAAGGGCCCCAGGGATTCAACTCCCTTTTTCCATCTTGGGAAAACTGAGACCCAAAGAGGTTGACTTGCCCAGGGGCCCCAGGGATTGATTTAATATGCTCTTCTAAAATGAAAGAAGAAATCTCTGGCCAAGAAGTTGATGGCATGTGAAAGGAAATCTAAATTTCTCAATTTAGTTTAAGGAGACTGATGAACATGTGGGATTGGCGAAGGCATGCTGCTTCTTCCCAGCACCACCTGGCAGCATTGAAGGATTTCTGTCTCAATCACAGAAGCGGCAGCTTCCAGACAGCATGGCTGGTTATTTTGCACAGTTGTGCATTTGATCTCAATTCTTCTATTTAAAAGAATTTCTTAGTTTTCAAGTGGTAAGGTGAGGTCCTTGAGACTTGGAGTTCATAACAAAAGCCATCGCTAGACCAAACACATTGGGCATGTATAATGACTGGCGTAGCCTGTGGCCTTACTTTAGCAGCTTCTGGCTGAACTTTCACCCAAGACGTCTGCAGGACAGGGGAGGTCATGTTCCCCAGAGGCCACAGGTCATCCCAGACACTCAGATTGCAGAAGGCTGCATCCTTCTCCCTTTGTAGATACAAGGGCACCATGTGCCATTTCAACTGTAGGCAGAATCTCTTTGAACCCATTTGAGTGAAGACATCCAGGAGGACTCTGTATCCCCTGGCACATGGTGACTAATGATTGGCCCCATGGGTGCCAATCCATTGGCTTGGCTGGGATTCTTTCTCCTGGGAGTTTAAAATTAGGACACACTCTAGTAACTCTCTGAAGGATTTGAACTGGGAGGTCACAGAAAGCCAAGGCCAGGGACAACTGCTTCGAAGTCATGTGTAAGTAGACTAGAAAAAGCCAGGCTGCAGATAGAGGAATAAATAGATGCACAAAAAGAAGTAGAAGTGAGAGGCCAGCTGATAATGAGGGTAAGTGGCAGTCTTGCAATCTGACACCTTTCCTGCTGGTACCAGGCCCCATGAGGCCAGACTGCCCTTGCAGCCCTTGGATTCTATGACACACCTGGCCAATAATCCCCCTTCCTTTTGCTTAAGCTACTTTAAGGAGTTTCTTTCTGTTCCTTGCAATCACATAATACTTGACAAATATGCTACTTCCAAAGTTATGTAACAATCATAACACTGAGTTTCTACCATAGAAACAACTCCCCCTTGGCCAACAAACTGTTTGGAAAGGAATTAGTTCATACCACTGGAGGTGGGCTTAACAGATTTCTCAATATTTCTCTGGAATATCTTGAGATACTGGAAGAAGAGAAAGTCCAAAGAGTTAAGGGCTTAGCCACCAGAAAGACAATCCTCAGAAATACTGGGCCAGAAGAGAAAAAGCAAACCATACCAGGGGCTGGGACAGGGAGCTGGGCCAGCAACCAGAATTCTGGGAAGGGCCAGAGCAGTGGATGGTTGGATAAAAGAAAGAGAGAGAGAAGGGGAAGAGGAGCTGGGTCAAGGACTGCTTTGGACTGTCTCAGGATCCCTGAATTCCCAGTATAGGGGTCTTATTTCCATTCTGGTATCCTGCATTCTGGGGCCCCTAAAGCAATAGAACAGGGGCACTTCAGACAGCCCCACTGTTTCTCATGATGGTGATTACTTACACTTGTAGAGCATCTTATAGAAAATGACTTTGGAGTCCCCAGCACAAAGGTGTTTTTCCTGAAGGTCAAACAGCTGTGGATGTCTAAGTCAGCGCTGGTACAGCAGGATAAGCATAATCCATTGTCCCCCTCCGTTCCCACCCCCAAAACCAGATGATGATGCTAGGGCTGCAATATTCAAGATACAATATTCAAGGCATATGAGCAGCCAGTTCAGAGCAGAGTTATCCCCAGAACAGAAGCCCTGATTAAATTCAGGGGTCAAGAAACTCCACAAAACACTTTCCACTGGGCCTCCTCTATTTGGCCTGCTCTGGGGAAGATAAACCCCCGTGGTAGGTTAGATGGCCAGTCCTGGGTGCAGAACTCTGGACCACACAGTGCTCTATCGGCCTGGGGGAGAATCACTGTGGGATTCTCTGAGCCACATCTGCCCTGCGTGACCAGGGCATGGATTCTCTCTCCAGCCTCACCGCTCGTGGTTCCCTTTTCCTAACCCTCCATTTCAGACCTCTGAATTTCCTTCAGCATGTTTTCTCTCTGTGGCCTCTGGCTCTCTGAATGTATCTTCCTTCCTCCCCATCTTTGCCTGCCTAAACACCCGCAGGACCCAGTTCCCCAAACAGCACCTCCCTATGTCCTGCACCTACTCATCCTCCAAGATACCTCAAATGCCTCCTTACCTGGATCTCCCTCCACAGGTGAACAAGGACTAGCCCAGCTAGATGTGAGCCAAGCAGTTGGCGGAAGGGATTATTTCCTAAGAAGGGGTTGAACTAGTCTACTAGGCAAGTTCTTACCAGGGAGCAAGACCTGGCCAAGGCCCCTTAGGGCCTGCCAACACCTTAATTTTAGCCCAGTGAGACCCAGTTTGGACTTGTAACTTCCAGAACTGTAAGATAATAAGTTTGGGTTGCGTTTAAGTTTGTAGTTAATTGTTTCAGCAGCAATAGGAAACTAATACGGATATCAAAGAAGGTAGCTATGTAAAATATATTGTATTGTATATTTTATTACATCTAATGTACTAGACAGTAGTAAGTGCTAATGAGAAAAAGCAAAGCAGGAGAGAGGAATAAGGGGTGTTGAGGTGGGCCAGTGGTCAGGGTGGAGGGAAGGAGGGTGGAGATTAACCTTTTAGCTAGGATAACCCGGGAGGTCCTCAATACACGGGTGATCTGTGAGTGAAAACCTGAAGGCCTGGCCGAGGCAGGGACAGCAGGAGGCTGTTGTGGCTGACACTGAAGGAGCAAGACGGAGAGGAGGAAGAGAAGCACATCAGCAAGGAAACAGGCACAGGTCACGAGGGACCATGCAAGGATTTACTCAGAGGCAGTGGAGAGTCATTGGAGGAGATGATCAATCAACCTGATTTCAGTTTTAACAGAATCACTCTGGCAGCTGTTTTGAGAATAGTCTAGAAGGGAGCAGTGGCACCAGTGTCCATCTGCACGCTATATGAGCACGCCACATATGAACACACACAATATTTTATTGATTGTGGAGGATGCAACTCTCAAAGTCAAAGATATAGAAAAAAAATTCAACAAATTATATACATTAAACATATGATGTTTATTACCATCACTTATACCCCAATCAAGGTTTAAGAGAAAAAAAAAAAAAAAAGGCCAGCTTTTATATTATAGGCTGGGATTGGAGGGTGCAGGGGGTATTTAGGGGATATTTAGGACAGACACCTACTGATTTGGTGACCAATTCAGAGATGTATTAAGAAAGTGTAATAATATATCAGTTCAATACAGTCATTCTCACAATGTACATTTACTTTTGCTTAGTACTTTTATAGGCCCACAGGTGACAGCCTGAGAAAAGTCAAGCCTCCGATTAACAGGAAAAGGAAGGACCTTCATGAGCTTAGAGCCCAGGGTAATTTAGACTCTTGATAAGTTGGTGTTGGAAACAGCTTCCTAAAGTAGATCATCCTAACCCAGAAGCCACATAATAAAGAATTAACATATTTAATCTCATAAAATTTTAAAACACTTCTGTTGAAAAATGACAATTTAAACACAAAGTTAAAATACAAGCAACAAATTAGGAGACATTATATGCCACACATTTAACATATAAAAAATTTATAGGGAAACGGATGTGGCTCAAGCGATTGGGCTCCCGTCTACCATACAGGAGGTCCAGGGTTCGATTCCCAAGGCCTCCTGGTGAAAAGCAAGGTGGACTGTGCGGCAAGCTGGCCTACGCAGGAGAGCTGGCCCGCGCAGAGAGCTGGCGCAGCAAGATGACACAACAAAAAGAGACACAGAGGAGAGACAATAAGAGACACAGCAGACCAGGGAGCTGAGGTGGCGCAAGAGATTGAGCCCCTCTCTCCCACTGTGGAAGGTCTCAGGATTGGTACCCAGTGCCACCTAAGGAGAAGACAAGCAGACACAGAAGAACACACACAGAGCAGACAGCAAGCACATAACAAGGGG
>JAQZBX010108882.1:0-10517 GCA_029593785.1 Cabassous unicinctus
AACATTGAATGTTAAAGGATTAAAATCTCCAGTCAAGAGGCACAGATTGGCATTAAGAATAAGGAAATATGGCTTATATTTATGATGTCTACAAGAAACAGACCTTAGACCCAGGAATGCAAGGAGGGTCTTTCAGAAAGGAAGATGAAAGTGAATAGTTGAAAAATAATTTTACATGCAAATAATCAAATTGGGCAGAAGTAGCTACACTAATATCAGGCAAGACTATTTTAAGAGACAAAGAAGGCCATATATATTAATAAAAAGGCTAACCTACGAAAAAGAATGAACTATCATAAACATTTATGCACCTAACCAGGGTGCTTCAAATACATGAGGCAAACATTGGAAAATGTAATCAGAGAAAAAGATGCCTCTACAATTATAGTGGGGGACTTTCATACACCATTGTCACCATTAGACAGAACATCTCAACAGAGAATCAATAAAGAAACAAAGACTTTGAATAATACATTAGAGGATCTGAACCTAATAGACATATGCAGAACATAACACCCCAATACAGTGGGATATAAATTCTTCTGAAATTCATGTGAATCATTCTTCAGGATAGATCATATTCTAGACCACAGAACAACTCTCAATGAAATCAGAAAAATTGAGATTACACAAGGTAATTTCTCTGGCCACAATGGAATGTAGTTGGAAGTGAGTAAGGAGCAGAGAAGCAGATTAGGCACAAAGATATGGAAGTTAAACCACATACTCTTAGACAATCAGTGGGTCAAGGAGGAAATCACAAAGGACATTAATAACTACCTTGAAATGAATGAAAATGACAACACTACATATCAGAACCAATGGGATTCAGCAAAAGCTGCACTGAGAGGGAAATTGATAGCCATAAATGCCTATATTAAAAAGGAAGAAAGAGCTAAATACAAACAACTAACTGCACACCTGGAGGAATTAGAAAAAGAACAACAAACTAACCCCAAAGCAAGTAGAAGGAAGGAAATAAAAAAGACTTGATCAGAGCTAAATGAAATTGAAAATAAGAAAGCACTAAAAATTTTTTTTAAAAACCAAAAGTTTGTTCTTCGAGAAGATTAATAAAATTGACAAACCCTTAGCTATACTAACAAGGAAAAGAAAAAGAGAAGATGCAAATATGTAAAATAAGAAATGAGGAAGGGGATATCACCACTGACCCCACAGAAATAAAGAGTATCATAAGAGAATACTTTGAAAAATTGTATGCCAAAAAGATTGAGAATTTAGAAGAAATGGAAAAAGCCTAGAAACACACATGCAGGAGCATTGACTAAAGAAGAAATTGATGAACTCCACAGTCCAATCACTAATAACTAGATAGAATTAGTCATCAAAAACTTCCCAAAGAGGAAGAGCCCAGGACCAGATGAATTCACAGGTTAATTCTACTGAACATATTAAAAAGAACTAACACAAATCCTTCCTAACTCTTCCAAAAAATAGATGTGGAAGGGATATTGCCTAACCCATTCTATGATTCCAAATTCACCATAATACCTGTGATGGTTAGGTTATGTCTCAACTCAGCCAGGTTAGTGCCCAGTTGTTTGGTGAAGCAGGCACTGGGCTAACTGTAATACAAGGACATTTATGGACTTTAGTCACCATTGAGTTTACTGCATAGATAGCTGATTACATACACATCAACCAGAGAGATTGCCATCAGCAATGAGTGATGCTTTATCCAATCAGTTGAATGCCTTAAAAGGGGAAGTGATTTCAGCACTCAGAGATAATTTCCCAGCTCATCTTTGGACAGCCAACATCTCCCAGAAACTCATCAAGGACCTTCATTGGAGCCACTGATTTACAGCCTACCTGTGTATCCTGTTCTTGTGCATCCCCACTTTCGCATGAGAGACTCTTATGAAATATCATATTATTCACAGATATCTCCTGTTGATTCTATATCCCTAGAAAATCCTGACTAATACAATATTAAAGCCAAACAGAGACACCACAAGAAAGAAAATTATCGGTTAATATCTCTAAAGATCCTAGATGCTAAAATCCTCAGGAAAATACTTGCTAACCATATTCAACAACATATCAAATGAATTATATACCATGACCAAAGTTTCATCCCTCGTATGCAAGGATAGTTTAACATAAGAAAATCAATCAATATAATATACTACATAAACAGATCAAAAGAAAAAATCACATGGTGTAGTAGTTTCATCTTTTTTATTACTCAGCCAAAGGGGTGATGATGCAAAATACAAGAAATCTGTTGACTTTTATAAAGGGTATTTATTTGGGTTAGAAGCTTAGAGTTACTAGGGCATAAAGTGTAAGTTACTTCCCTCACCAAAGTCTATGGCCACCTGTTAAAGGAAGATGGCTGCTGACATGTGCCAGGGTTCAGGCTTCCTTGGTTCCTCTCTTCCTGGAGCTTGCCTCTCTCCAGGCTCAGCTATTCTGTTATCTCCACAAGGCCAGCTGTAGACTATTATGCTTGTTTCTCTTCCTGGGGCCTTCTCTCTTTCCTCTCCACCAAGCTCCTCTGTGTGCTTACTTCCTGGGGCTCCAGCTCAAGACTCCAACATTAAAACTCCAAGTACTCCTTTGCTCTGCTGTGTAGGTTTATCTGTGAGTACCCAGCCACCAAAGGAGTGGGAACTAAACATCCTACTGATGTGACCCAGTCAAAGCCTTAATTATAACTTAATATCTATTTTTGGAATTCATAAACTATATCAAACTGCTACAGTCTTATTTATGAATTCCAAAAACAGATATTGAATTATGTTTGCAAACTGTCCTGTTTGCACATTAGATTGTATTGGATTCAGAGGTTTCTCTTTTACTTGATTAAATAATGATTAAGGCTTTGGGTCACATCCTTGGTGGGCAGAGACTCACAGAGAAAACTACACAGCAGAGCAGAGGAGTTAGCTGGAGTTTTGATGCTGGTATTTTGATATTGGATCCCCAGGAAGTAAATGCACAGAAGAAGAACAAAGAGGAATTGAGATGGTTCATAGACATGGCAGAGGTCATGGGAAGAGAGAGGTCATGTGGAGAGAACAGAGCAGGTGCACCCAGAGAGAATTGAGCCCCAGAAGAGAGTTGAGACTTATCCCAGCCTGCAGCTGAGATTGGAAGAAGCTAGGACCATGGAGTCTGAAGAGGAAGAGAAAGCCTGAATCCTCACAGAGACTGGCAGCCATCGTGCTCCAATATATGGCAATAGATTTTGGTGAGGGAAATAAAGTAACTTATACTTTATGATCTTTATGACCTTGTGACTGTAAGCTTCTACCACAAATAAATAGCCTTTTAAAAGCCAACAAATTTCTGGTGCTTACATCAGCACCCCTTTGACTAATATGCATGGTCATCTCTATAGGTACAGAAAAATCATTTGACAAATTCCAGCACCATTTCCTGATAAAAACACTTCAAAAGATAGGAAAAGAAGGAAATATCCTCAACATGATAAAAGATATATATGAAAAATCCATAGTCAACATCATATTCAATGGTGAAATCCTAAAAGTTTTCCCTCTAAGATCTGGAAGAAGACAAAGGTGTCCACTTTTACTTTTCTTATTTAACCTTGGGTTAGAAGTGCTTGATTGAGCACCAAGGCAAGAAAAATATATAGAAGACATCAAATTGGAAAAGAAGTAAAAACTTCACTATTTGCAGATGACATGATTCTATATATAGAAAGCCCTGAGAAATCTACAGCAAAGCTTCTAGAGCTTATGAATGAATTCAATAACATCACAGGTTATAAAATCAATGTGAAAAAATCAGTAGAATTTCTTTTCACCAAAGATGAGGAATCTGAGCAGGAAATCAAGAAAAAATGCATTTACAACAGCAACTAAAAGAACCAAATTCCTAGGAATAAATTTAACTAAAGATCTAAACAACTTGTATGCAGAAAACTACACAACACTGTTAAAAGAAATCAAAGAAAAACTGCATAAATGTAAGAATGTTCCCTGCTCATGGATAGGAAGACTAAACATCATTAGGAAATCTATGCTACCCAAAATAATCTACTGATTTAACACAATTCTCAATAAAAATTACCACAACATTTTTACTGAATTGGAAAAGCTAACTATGAAATTTATTTGGAAGGGCAATGGGCCCAAAATAGCAAAAGACATTGAAAAAGAAAATTGAAATTGCAGGAATCACACTACTTGACTTTAAAACATACTGCAAAGCTACAGTGTTCAAAACTGCATGGTATGGGCACAAGGATAGATATACTGACCAATGGAACTAAATTGAGAGTTCTGATATAGATACCCACATATACAGTCAAATGATATTCATGAAGGGCACCAATCTCACTCAACTGGGAGAGAATGGCTTCTTCTAAATGGTGATTGGTGAGCTGGATATCCATATCCAAAAGAATGGGAGAGGAACACCATCTCACACCTTATACAAAAATTAACTCAAGATGCATCAAAGATCTAAATATAACAGCCAAGACCATAAAGTCCTTGGAAGATAATATAAGGAAGCATCTACAGGATCATGTAATAGGAAAAAGTTTCATGAACTTTATATCCAAAGCATGACCAATGAAAGAAAAAATAGATAACTGGGACCTCCTCAAAATTTAAAAATTTTGCACCTCAAAGGTGTTTGTCAAGAAAGTGAAAAGGCAGCTTACTCAATGGGAGAAAATACTTGGTTACCATATGTCTGATAGGGGTCTAATATCCAGCATGTATAAAGAAATCCTACATCTTGAAAATAGAAAGACAAACAACACATTTAAAAAATGGGTGAGTGATTTTAATAGACACATCTCCAAAGAAGAAATACAGATGGCTAAAAAGCACATGAAAAGTTCCTCAACATCACTAGCTATTAGGGAAATTCAAATCAAAACCACAATGAGATATTATCTTACATCCATTAGACTGGCAGTGATTAAAAAAACAGGGGACTACAAGTGTTGCAGTGGATGTGGAGGAATGGAAACATTTATCCACTGATGGTGGAAATGTAGAATGATGCAGCCTTTGTGGATGACAGTTTGGCAGTTCCTAAGGTACATAACTATAGAACTGCCTTGTGATCCAGCAATCCCACAGCTGGCTACATGTCCAGAAGAATTGAAAGCAGGGACACGGAACAAACATATGAATACCAAAGTTCATAGTGGCATTATTCACTATTGCCAAAAGTTGGAAACAACCCAAATGTTCATCAACAGATAAATGGATAAACAATTTGTGGTATATATATATACAATGGAATATTACTCAGCTGTAAAAAGGAACACAGTATTAACACACAGGATAATATGGATGAATCTTGAAAACCTCACGTTGAGTGAAGCAAGCCAGGCACTGAAGGACAAATATTACATGACCTCACTGATATGAATTAAGCAAATTGAGTAGATTCACAGAGCTAGAGTCTGGGAGATAGGTTTACAGGAGCTAGAAAAGGAGAACGTCCCTGAGTAAATGCCCATATGGTCAATATCTATGAAAATGTGGAAAGGTGTAGTTGTTCAGTGGATGGGCATAACAGTGGTGCAGTGATACTATTGGGTTTGGCATTGCTGCTCTGTGAGGGGTGTATGGTGGGTTGGACTATCCATGTTACTGGGGGGAGGATTGGGGGATGGAGTAAGTAAACTATGGTGATTTGTGGGTATATAGCTGAAACTGCAACATTGAGAATGTTCTTTTGGCAAATATGGTGGTGGGGTTATTTGTTTAAGGTGTTGGATGTGGGGAGCATGTGGGACAGGGCACATGCTTTCTAGGGAGTGTGTAGTATTCATCTTGACACAGTGTGTTGCATCATTGGTTGGAGTCTCATATACTAAGTGGGAAAATGATCAACTTCCATCCTGGGGAGTCCTGCTATGATCTCAAATAGAGGGGAAGAAGTCTCATGAGAGCATAGGCAGTGCTGAATAAGGGAGGACAAGGAAGTATTTCAAGCCCTCAATGTTGTTGTAACTATGAATCTTGTCCTTGAATGATTTAATCTTGGTGGTTGCATTGGTTCCAGAGGGGAGGAGGAGGGAGAAATAGAATAGATGGAATATGTGGCATTTTTGGTGCAATGGAATTGTTCTACATGATCTTACAGTGATGGATATAGACCATGTTAAATTTCATCAAAATCAAAAGAATTTTATGGTCCAAAATGTAAAACATAATGTAAATCATTGACAATGGTTATTAGCAATGTTTCAATATATGTACATCAATTGTAAAAAATGTACTATTCACATGTAAAATGTTATTAATAGAGGAAAGGGGAAAAGGGGAGGATGCTGGGTATATGGAAATCACTTATATTCTGTAAATGACTTTGCTGTAACCTAAAGCTTCTTTGAAGACAAAAAGAAAAAAATTAGACACTGGGGGAATAAACAGAAGAAAATGTCACTGTACATACAAGACAACAGATCTTACAGTGATGAAAGACATAATGTGAAAAAAAATTAATTTTATTTTTTAAAGATTTTTGTATTTTATTCTTTATTTTTAAAACTATCATTATTTTATCTTTGTCCTTTTAATTGTATTTGGTTATTTTGTTAATTTCAATTTTGAAGACGTTTTCAACCACAGAAGTGTTGCGACTGCAGCAGGAGAAGATCATTGGTGTGTGGTGTCAGAGATGGGGGATGAATGGGAGAAGGTTCACCTGAGGCATATCTATAAGGCATATGAATGCATTCAAATGTTCATAGGGCATTGTCACAGTGGGTGGAGATTCACACAATAACTGAAAGAATATCAAATTCCCATCCAGGGGAGCTCTGCCAAATTCTTTAATGGGACAGGATGAATCCCCTGAGTGCAGAGACAGTGACTAGTGAAGCAAGTTGGGCCAATGATGAGTCCTTAATAGTGTTAAATACTTATAAATCTTTACTTTTGAAATTGAAACTTAGCCTAGTATTATAGGGAGTCTAAGACTTACCTCCTAAATGCCTCCTTGTTGCTCAAATGTGGCCTCTCTCTAAGCCAAACTCAGCATATAAATGCATTACCCTCCCCCCAACATGGGACATGACTCCTGAGGATAAGCATCCTTGAAACCCAGGTATTACTACCAAGCACCAACTCACAATGCAATTGGAAAAAGACATTGGACAAAAAGGGGAAGGGGTAAACACAATTGATTTTATATGGCTAAGAGACTTCAAAGTGAGTCAGGAGGTCATTACAGAGGTTATGCTTATGCACATCTCAGCAGGATCTCATTGCCTGTCAAAGTAAAAATTGCCTCAAATAGCAGGGCTCCTGAGGGCTCTAGGGACACGTAGACACTATAGGCAGGGAGGACAGCTCAGGAGTTTGGTGCCCTGCCAATGGGGCTTACCTTTGAATTTATGTTGGAATCAGTTGTGGTTTCCCTACACATGGCTCTTCTGCCCCTTCTATTTGAACCTCTAGTTAGTACAGAAATTGATAGGTGCATGTTGAAGAGGCTTGAATCTTTGGGTTTTCCATGTGGCAGTTGGGCCCTGAATCTCAAAAGCCTTGCAACACCTACTCTCCAGTTCATTGAACTCACCCAGGACAACTAACAAGGAGATGATGGACAATGCCCATCCCAAGGAACAGACAGAGTCTGCAACTGCAAGCAAGATAGTCCCATCCACCTACCCCATGGGATCTAAGCTCCCTCACAATTGGAGGTGGAGTGGACATCATCATCCCAGAATCCTCAGGATTGGGGAATGAATGATGGACAAGAGTGGACCTACAATTGTCCTACTACAGACTTATTGTGATTCTAGTAATGGAGGAACTGATATCATTGATGTGGAAATAGTGGCCACTGGTTGATCTGAGGGGAGGGAAAGGGAAAAATTGTAATATGGGGGAATTTTTGTGACTTGGGAACTGCCTTGAATGACATTACAATGACAGATACAGGCCATTATATATCTTGTCATAACTTACAATATTATGTGGGAGAGAGTATAAGCTAAAATGTAAACTATAATCCAAGCTTAGTGGACATGCTCCAAGATGATGTGTTCATCAATTGTAACAAATGTACTGCACTGATGAAGGATGTTGTTAATGTGGAAAAATGTGCAAGGGATAAGGAGCAGGACATATAGGAATGCCCCATATTTTCTATATAACATTTATGAAATCTGAGTATCTTCTTTAAAAAATAAAAAAATATATTTTTTAAAAAAGAAGTAAGAAGCTTAAATTAATGAAACCTGGAAGAGAAGGAAGACACCAGGAGATACCACGATATTCCTTGCCATGTGACAACAAAAGGAAAAAGGATCCCCAGCTTCCATTTCTAGAATACCACTGATGTGGAGAGGAAAACATTGCTTTTATGATTTCTGGAATGAGACATTTTCCTGGCCTCAAAATTGTAAGCAAATAAATTTCCATTGTTTAACCCAACCCCTTTCATGGTATTTGCTTCAGCAGCCTAGGAAACTAAAACAGTCACCTTCTCTGAATTTGTAGATATTTTGCTCTTATCTGCACAGAACTCAAAGTTCCATTTATTTTTTCCTACAAGCATGTCAGTAGGTTTACAAATCAGATATATGTTCCCAGGTGGAGCAAGAAGAGGTACTGTGGAGAGAAGGAATTGTATTTTTCCAAAACCACAACTCTTCTGAAGCCCAGGTACCTGTGCTTCATGACAAGGAAGACCCTGGTCAGTGAATAAGTAAGCTCTTGAAAATATCAAATTCAGATTTCCTTAAGTGCTTTTTATATTTTCTGAAATATCTTGTCTGTATGTAGGTGTCAAAATTTTCCTCAGTTTTTTTAATTATCTGTTTAATTATCATTCTTTTTTCCAGTGACTTTGGCTTTGGGGAAAGGGATATTTATGTGCTATTGCATTTATTAATTTTTTTAGAACTCTTTTTCATTATTTTTAAAGAAGTTTTAGATTCCATAAAATTTACATCAAAAATATATGGGATTCTGATGCATTTAGCAAGATGGTGGCAGAGTAAGGAGCTCCTAGAGTCAGCTCATGCTGTAAGCAGTTAATAATCACCCAGAGCTACCTAAAGCACCTTTTTATGGGCTCCAGGAGACCAGAAGAGCATCCTGCAACACCCCTGAAAGAATGGAAACATGAGACTGCCCATCTGCAGAGAAGATTAATAAGTAGAGCACTCCATGACCTGGGAGACAGTACCTACCCACCACTGAGAGCACAAGCCACCTTGGGAGATATTCCTCAGTTGGAATTGGAAGCTCCATTTCCCAAAAATGGGGGTGGAAAAGATGGTTGGGCACCAACTTCAGCTACTGATTAGTAAATTTGGTGGGCTTAGGTATAATCCTAAGAACAGCTAAAGTTTGAACCTAAATCAGAAAGAGGCTTGTAGCCACCACCTTAACTTCACCCCTGGCATGAAGCAGGGTGGACTGAAAATCACAGTGTTGTTAGGGATGGGCTTCTTTCCATCGAGATCAGATTGCAGCTATAGCATAAGCCCTAGCCCCACCTCCAGCAGTGAGGAAGTTTGGAGGAACTATGCTAGACTACAGGCCATGCCATGGAGACCAATGAGTATCTTACTTTGGCAGTGCCAGCCACTGCAGTAGCTATTCTGTGGCTTGAATTGGAAGCTCCATTTCCCAAAAAGAGGGGAGGAAGAGATGGTTGGCCACTGATTTCAGCTACTGATTAATAAATTTGACTGGCTAAAGTATAAGCATAAGAATAGCTAAAGTTTGAACCCATGCAACTTGGAAAGAGGCCAGTAGCTGCCATTTTGACTCCACCCCAGCATAAGGGGAACCTGTGCTGATTGAAAATCACCGTGATGGTAGAGACAGGTTTCTTTCACCCAGATTGGCCTGCAGCCCTAGCCTATGATTCAGCCCCACCTCCAGTAGGGAGGAAGATGGTGTAACCTGCACCATCCTCTTCATGTAACTGCAGGTACATTCAGCAGGCACAGACTGAATAATCAGAAGTTTCCTGGGACAACTGTGATCATCTTAGACCTGTACAGCATAGATTGCAAACCACACCTGCAGCTGCATCCTCACCCCAGTCAGGAGAGAAAGGGGCATGAAACTACATCAGTCTCTCGGGGCAACTACAGTCTAGGCCTGCATTACTTGGATTATTACGCACCACTGTGACTCTGTCACCAGGCTTGGCAAGGAGAAAGTTTGAAGGAGCTTCATCAATCCCTATGGCAATGCAGGCAGTTTGCACCTCCACAGCTTACAACACCAACTACATCCTTGGTTCCTACTATAAAACCAGCAAGGGAGAAAGATCAAGAAATCCCTAAACTAAAGAGAGAAATTGCACCCAGAATAAATACTAGTAAGCCAGATGCCAAGACACCAACAACAAATTACAATCTACACCAAGTAACAGGAAGATATGGCCCAGTGAAAGGAACAAGATAAGCTTCCAGATGACATAAAGGAGTTGAGATAACTAATCATACATGTTCAAACAAATCTCCTTAATAAATTCAATGAGATGGTGAAACAGATTAAGGATATTAAGAAGACATTGGGGAGGAGAGG
>JAQZBX010108883.1:0-10514 GCA_029593785.1 Cabassous unicinctus
AAAAAGATTTATTTATTTATTTATTTATTTATCCCCCCCTTGCTGCTTGTGCTTGCTGTGTCCATTCGCTGTGTGTTTTCTCCGTGTCTGCTTATATCCCCCTTGCTGTGAGGTCCCGCTGCATCAGCCCAACGCACCGCGCGGGCTGGCCTGCCCTCACAAGGAGGCCCCGGGAAGCAAACCCGGGGCCTCACACATGGTAAACAGGGGCTCTATCGATTGAGCCACACCCGCTTCCTGTTGTGAGGTCTTGCTGCATCAGCCCACCGGGCCGCACGGGCCGGCCTGCCCTAACAAGGAGGCCCCGGGAAGCGAACCCGAGGCCTCCCATATGGTAAACGGGAGCTCTATCGATTGAGCCACACCCGCTTCCCCTGAGACTACATTTAGTAATAATGATAAAATAGAACATGCACGTCATCCTAAGAGGCTTCTGCTGTAACACTGAATACTACTGCAATGTTGGATATTTTTTCAAAATACTGGGTTGACTATTTTGAGAGGACTGAATTGTTGGGGGATATGTTTCATCTAGAATATATTTTTGCAGTTATGAGTACTGCTGAGGTCAGATGGTCATAAAGAATTGTTTAGCTAAGGATGGAAATCTTCAATTTTACAGGACTGTCATCTGAAAACTAATTACCCTAAGAAAATTTTACTAGATCTTGACCTTAATGTAGAAATCCATTACCCACAAAACTCCAGTGTCCTTCCATTATGAACTAAATGGCTGTATCACCTTTGATTGCTGAAGCAGTCTAGATTAATAATCAAAAACCATTCTCTACCAAAATCAAGAACAAAATTAATCCCTAGCATTGAAAAAAATCACTAGGGAATAGTACCCAGAATATAAAAAGAACTCTTACAACTTGGCAACCAAAAGACCAACCATCCAATTGAAAAGTGGGCAAAAGATATGAACCAACATTTCTCCAAAGAAGACATATAAATGGCCAACTAGACCATGAAAAGATGCCCACCACCATCAGTCAATAGGCAAATGCAAATCAAAACCACAATGAGGTACTACTTCATACCCCTTGGATGCCCATAATTTTAAAAATGGAAGAATGTGGAGAAATAGGAACCCTTGTATATTGCTGGTGGGAATGAAAAATGGTTCAGCTACTATGGAAAACTTTGGTGGTTCCTCAAAAAAGTTAAACAGAATTAGGACATGACCCAGCAATTCTACTTCTAGATATATATACAAAAGAATTGAAAACTAGAACTCAAACAAATACATATACACATATGTTCATAGCAGCACTATTCACAAAATGTGGAAAAAACTCAAATGTCCATCAGTGGGTAAAAGGATAAACAAATTGTGGTATATCCATATGATGAAATAGTATTTAGCCATAAAAAGGAATGAAGTACTTGATACATGCTATGACATGGATGAACCTTGAAGACATTATATTAAGTGAAAGAAGCCAGACACAAAAGGACTAATATTGTATGATCTCATTTATAGGAAATAATTAGAATATGGAAATTTAGTTTGAATATAGGTTACCAGGGGCAGTAAAGGTGGGAAATGGGGAGTTAATTCTTAATTGATGGAGTTTATATTTGAGGTGATAGAAAAGTTTTAGAAGGAAGCAGATGTGACTCAAGCAGTTGGGCACCAGCCTACCACCTGGGAGGTCCCGGGTTTAGTTCCCGGTACCTCCTAAAGAAGAAGAGAAAGACAGTGAGCTGGCGCAGCGAGGTGGTCCAGTGAGCTGACTCAACAAGATGACACAGTGAGATGATGCAACGAAGAGGCACAACAAGGAAACACAATGAGAGGTATAATAAGCAGGGGGCAGAGGTGGCTCAAGTGATTGGGCCCCTTCCTCTTAGATGGGAGGTCCCAGGTTCAGTTCCTGGTACCTCCTGAAAAAAGAAGACAAGCAGACACAGAGAGCACACGATGAACAGACACAGAGAGCAGACAGTGAGCGCTAAATAATGGGGGTGGTGGTGGTAAGACTAAAATAAAATGTTGGAAAAAACAAAAAGAAAAGTTTTGGAGATAGAGGTAGAGAATGTACAACATGTGAATGCACTAAATGTCACTGAATTTTTCACTTAAAAAAGGTTAATTTTATATTATATAAATTTCAGGTCAATTAAAAAAAGTTTCTAGCATATTATTTTGGAAAAACATATTACATTTTATTAACATTTCAACACAGTACAAGTATTTATAAACAATTACTATCCTATCACAGTACAAGTATTTATAAACAACAATGCCCTACATTCATTACTAATGATACTAGAATATATAAATATATTTTTCCTAGATGTTTCTCATTCAATAAATTAACTGTATTAAACAGCTAAATGTTTAAATATGGAAAAGGCTACACTATGTAGTAAGTTAGAGAAATTACAATATAATTTTACATTTATATTTTCCTTTGCAATTTTTCAAAGTGCTTCTCATTTACTATTATTTTATTTGAATTTTGTAGCAAACTGGTATGGTAGTTAGGTCTGATATAATTGCCATTTAAAAGATCTAAGGTTCAAAGAAATTATATGACTTGACTTGACCAAGGTCACTTAACTAGGAAGAGAAAGATAACCCAGGTTCTTTTACTTCAGTCCTGTGATCTTTCATTGGACAAACATTTGAGGAGTATTTCAGAGCTAGACAAGAACTCTGAAACCATCTATTTCAATAATTTTATTTTATAGATCAACCCAAATGAGGTTATATAGTTGCCAGAGTTCACTGAGAATTGCTAAGAAAGCTGAGCCTAGAATCCAGGTTTCTGGACACTCTACTTTAAATCAATCAGTCTTAAAAAATAAAGACAAACAAACATCTGGCATTTTCTTGCCTCATCTCAGTTTTTAAAGAGTTACTATAAAATAATTGCTGATGAGAAAAAAAAAACAGAAACCCATGCTAATTTCTAAATGTGTAGGAAAAAAGGTGAAAACAGACCAATTTTCTCCAAGTTGTCAAAGAACAGGATGTACAATATATATTTAGCTGTAAGCAATCCTAGTCCATTAGTATTTCATTCTCAGCAGTTGCTGGGTGAAACGCTCCTAACCCAGTTAAATGCCAACTGCTTCTGATGCTCCTTGGCAGATACTGTGGAGGACAGTATAGGATATGTATCTGTAATGTCATATTACACAAGATCATTTTAAAATTAGCCTGGTTTAGCTGGAATGACCTGCCAGGTTTCTGTTTTTCCTACTAGCCATGTGACTGAGCAGTGGCTCACAGCATCATAAGCAAACTATTTTAGCTTTCAAATCAGATTATAGAATATAAAAATCTTTATTTCAAAAGCTGAGGAGGCACAGTGTTAAAAATTGTTTGGGCTTCAGAGTCAGAAAATTGAGAATTAAATCCTACCTTTACAAGCCATGTGACTTTGGGCAAGTCATTTAATATCTGAAACTGTTCCTTCATTGGTAAAATGAGATGGTAACACCCACACCTAGGTAGAGTGAGATATGCATAACAATCATCTAGCACAGTATCTGGCTAGGTACTACCTTTCCTATTCAGATCCAGCAGCAACATCTAAAGTGATGGGATCAACTAAAGAAAATACTGGTGGCTAATAAGATTTTTAAAAATTGTTTTCCTCCCTGGCACCGAGGGATTACTATCAAGTGCCAACTGGCAATATGACTGGAAAAAAACCTCGAATAAAAGGGGGAAAAGGTAAAGACAAATGAGTTCATATGGCTAAGAGACTTCAAAGTGAGTTGGGAGGTCATCCCAGAGGTAACGCTTATGCACATCTCAGTTGGACCTCATAGACTTCCAAAGTGGCTATCACCCCAAATAGAGGGGCTCCTGAGGGCTCTGGAGACACCCAGGTCCTATGTCAGGGCAGATACCTTCGGAGTTTGGTGCCTTGCCGGTGGGCCCTACTTTGGAATTTATGCTCCTGAGAGTGACAAAGTTGGACTCAAATATGTCTTCCCTGCACATGGTTCATCTGTCCCTTCTATTCAAACCTATACGTGGTGCTGGAGTTTGTAGGTGTATATCCAGAGACTGGAGTCTTTGGGCTGTCCATGTGCCAGCTGGGCCTGGAATCTTGGTGGAGCTGTAACTCCTACTCTACAGCTCAATGGACTCACCCAGGACACCTGGCGGGGAGATGATGATGGACAACGGCCATCCCAGGGAATGGAGAGTCTGCAGCTGCAGGCAGGATAATCCCATCCATCATATCCGTGGGATATAAACCCCCTCTCAATTGGAGGTGGATTGAAAATCACCATTCCAGACTCCTCAGGATTGGGGGAAGAGCTATGGACTAGAGTGGACTTACTGGTATTCTGTTAGAGACAAAATGTGATTCAAGCAATGGATGAAATTACACATTACTGTGGAGCAGTGGCCACTGGATCTCTGGGGACAGGGAGAGGGAAAAGCAGTTATAATACAGGGGCTTTTTCGGGACTTGGGAATTGTCCTGAATGACACTGCAACGACAGATATAGGCCATTTTATATCATCATATAACATGCAGAACTGTGTGGGAGAGAGTGTGGTCTACAATGTGAACTATGGTCCATGCTTAATGGCAAAGCCCCAGGATGTGTATATCCATTGCAGGTGATATGCCACACTAATGAAGGATGTTTATGTGGGAGGTTGTGGGAGGTGTGGGAGGTGGGGCATATGGGAATCCCTATATTTTTTGTGTAACATTTATGTAATCTAAGTATCTTTAAAAATAATAATAAAAAAAAAATTATTAAAAAAAATGTGTTTTTATGATGTAGTATTTCAGACATATAAATAAATATAGATAAATGATACAATAAACACTGGCGTAACCACCACTCAGCTTAAGAAACCAAGATAAAGTCTTTGTAAAACCAGACTTGGGAACTTGAAAAAAAAAAAAAATTGCAATCTTTTCATCTATTCTTTCTGAGTATCTCACGATATATGCAGCAGCCTTAGCCTATATTTTGTGTTTTGCCAGGCAATGATGAAAAAGTTTTTCTTAATGCTTTGTGAACACTACCTTTTTTCTTGTCAGGCCAACCTTTCCCTAGTTCCTTTGTTAACTGCTTAACCAGTATCTTTTCCAAGTTATATATGTATACAGCCACTCATTAAATCCTCTTCTTCCCCTAATTTAAAATTATCCTAAAAGCTACATTGGTAGGATGGATACTGATTTTCTGCACCTATTGTTAGGACTCAGGAAATAAGGATGGAATTCAACTCCTTCTTCCCCCTACCTCCCCCACTCCTTGGTACACCTTTTAAAATATGAAACTTTGGAAACAGAAAAATAGCAAAATAAAATTTAAAAACACTAAGTAAAATCCAATAGCTAACATTTGAATGTTTTACTACATGCTAGACACTGTTCTAAGTACTTTACATATAATTTCTCAAATAATCATTGCAATAACCCTATTATTATTGTACATCACTATTTTAGAGATGAGGAAACTAAGGCACAGTCAGGTTAAGTGGCAGATCTTATCCAGAGCTTGTCTATTTAACCCACACACTACTGAAATTCACTATTATATCAAACTTCTATTTTATTCAGTGAAATGAGACAACTACAAGGTCACATGTGTGAGTTTCATTTGTGGGGAGATAACTTACCTCACTAGTGAACATGGCACAAAAGTAGTCGCTACAGGCAGCCAGCACAATCCGATGGGCGGGGAAGTCTTTCTGCTCAACTCTCAACGTCACATCACAGAGGGTATTGCTCTTCCTGAGGGAGTTCATTGAATTAAGGATGGATTTAGCATGAGTATTTGTCATTATGTCTTTGGGGGCCATAATGCCTCCCATCAAGCAATATGGAGAAAGAGGAAAGGGAATCCTTGGGTCCTGCAACTAAAAGAGAAAAAAACCAATGAGAGTACTCTTCCTCCTGGCATCACTACCACAAACTAGCCACTAGCTATCCCAAGTAAAAATGATCTCTTCTTCCTATGAAGTCCTATATTGAGTGTCTCTACCACTTGACATTTATTATAATCAGTACTAAATTGTATTGTTAGTAGAAACTGTACATGCCCCATACATTTTCACAAGGTTGTCTCAAATGGTGAAATGATAAATTCTTTAAAAGGTATGATATCACTACTAACTTATACCCATCAATAGATAAGTACTTGGATGGTGGGGATCCTGTCTTATATCTTTCTAGTCTGGCAAGTGCACAATATATGTTCAACTGAATGTTAAGAAAAAAAAATTGTGTGTTCAGCTTAGAGCAAGAAAGGTCAAGGTCAATGAAAATGATATTTTTCCAAAGAGGTATGAAAAGAATTATTTATGATGACCCCAAATATATCAGGACTTCTTAAAATGAAATGTCAAATGAGGACCCAGAGCCCATATGAACAAGGGAAACCACACAAGCTACCTATGGATTTTCATGTGATTAAGCTATTGAAGCTCTTCAAGAGAAGGGTTTTTCTTCTACTCTGTTATTTGTAAATGTCCATCAACCTTAACAAATCAGTATTTATAGTAATTTTTCTATAAACAAAAAGCCTTATTAGGATTACAAGCCTATCAAAACACTACTAACTTTACTGCCATAGCTTGTCACTTTCAAAGTTCACTTTATGTGTGAATTAAATGAACTCATTAATAAATTACACATAAAAATCAACTTAAGGAACTTTCTTGATTGTTGACAAGGTTTAGTCACACTTAAATGAGCCCTCATTACTATCCCAAATTCTCATCTACTTTTTATAGTTAACATTATTTTGTAAGCACTGTGGATAATCTCTCTAACAACTCTCTGCAAGACCCATTTTACCGAAAAGGAGGTGATTTGTTGAGGCATATGTTTTTCAAAAGGATTTTCTTTAAGTCAACTTAGTTTTCAATTCTGGGATGTAAGAAAGACCTGAACAAATATGACCATTTACAGTGAAGATTTTCTGGGGGCTTACCACAGGGCCCAGCTTATTACTAGATTCAGTTTCAGCTTCAAAACTGACAGAAACCCTAAGGCAGCGCGGTCTTCCTACTTGATCAAGTTGTCATCAGGCAAAGTCTCAGTCGCATCCCTCACGCTCATCTTTCTGAGTGACCTATTCTAGAACTTCCGTTAAGATCTGAATAGAGGGGTTCTACCACGAGAGAATTCGGGACTGGGAGCAAATTCTGGAAAGGCTAAAATTCGAGATGGGAAAAAAAGAAGGGGAAGCGCTCTCTTCCTCTGACAGCCTGGCACCGCCAGGTGGAGATATTGGAGGGGCGGTGGGGCGCAGGAGACAGGACGGAGCTAGCTGACAGATGCCCCCTAGCCTTCCTACTCTCCCAGGCGTCCCTTCCATTTCGCTTTGGAGGGAGACGACGAAGGGGGGAAGGGCCACTACCGGGAGTTAAAAGGTAGGAAGGAAAGTGCTGACTGCCTCCACCTCCGTGCAACTCACCTCCGCTCCCGGGCCCACCCAGCCGCGCCGGGCCCGTCCCCCGCCCGTGGGGGTGGGATGGGGCGCGGGGCTAGCAGGCGGCTCAGGAGGAGCCGAACCGCCGCCGCCGCCGCCGCCCCAACCCGGAGGCTCTGGCGCCGTCACCGTGGTCGTCACGGGTCTCGTCACCGCGACCGCGCGAAGTGATGATGTAACGCAGCTGAAGGCTCGCCCTCCTCCCTCCTCCGGGTCTGCGTCACGTGAGCAGGCTTTTTCACGTGACCCGCATCTACCCCGGTGCCCAGCTTCGGTGCACTTAGTGAGAGCCGAAAGGAAAAAGGTGGCGCAGAATAGGGTCCGGCGGGGAGGGCGATGTACAGCTCTCCAGCTCGGTGATTGGCTGAGGCTGAGCCCCTTCTCCTCACGGCTCACGAGGTAGACTAGATTGAAAGGTTTCCAAGGATTTGTAAGCTAAGGTTCTGATCGCAGGGAGTATGCTTTACCTGCCAGGTATTCAGGAACCCTCTCACATCGAGAAAACCCACGGAGGATTCAAGTTTCTTCAGGTCCATTGTCCACAACGGCCTTTTCGGGCCGTTCTCCGCTCTGGTGAGACACCTCTGAGTCCTGCGATTCACCGACCTTAGCATTCTCTGCATCATAATGGGGCCAGTCATCACCCCTGAAGTGATTCTGCTCTGCTTTCTCCACCCCAAGACAATTGGAAGGAACTTGCGGCCACTGAAAGTTGGACACTGTCAACTCCCTTCTTCATTTAAATACCATATAGAGTGAAGTGCTCAATAAATATTGGTTCTTTCTCAGATCCACCTTTTCTGGTCCTGTCTACTACTAAAAAATAAGCACGCATGCTTCAGCAAGGGATCTCTGTTATTTCCTCACCTAGAAAATGGATGGAGTTGGATCAGATGTGTTCCCTAAGTTTCCTTTCATTTCTATACTAGTGGTTGCAAACTCAGATGCCTCCAGAAACCAAGCAGGTGACTCCTATGAGTGAAGCAGGCTAGGTAGGGACAATAATGAACTGTACAACACAAGCCCTCTCTAGAGGATATATAGGTACTACTTAGCTCCAGTTGACTGTTCCCACTGTGCAGGCCAAGCAAAACATGTTCATGGACATTTATGACCTGCAGGTCACCAGTTTGTGACTTTTGCTACGAGTGCCTTGTTTTTTTATTTTTAAAAATTTAAATTGGTTTGTACTAAATATCAAATAGATACAAAATACTTATTACATATATGGAAGAAAAAATTATAGTACAACAAACATGCAGATACTACTATCTAGTTGGAGTGGAAGAATACAAACTTTACCATTGATATACGCTATATGGTCACCCCTCACCCTGTTCCTTACCACATCAGACATAACCATTATTCTGAATTAACATTCCTCTTTTATAGGTTTTACCATTTGCTTGTATACTTAAACTATCTTCATAGTTTTACAAATTCCTAAATGCAATCATACAATATGTATTCTTCTTTAAGTTGCTTTCCTCCCCATACTTATTTCTGAGATTCAACTATTGCTTGTCATTGTAATTCATTTTCACTGGTAGTGTTTTATTATATGAATAAACCAAGATTTATTTTTCCATTTAAGTTTTGGTCATGGGTTGTTTGCAGTATTTTGCTACCACAAACAGCTGCAATGAACCTTTTGATACAAGCACAAGTTTCTCAAGGGCAGTGTTCTTCAAAGTGTGAATTGTAGCCCAGTAATGAGTTATGAAACCATTTTAGTGAGTCAGAACCAGCATTTCTTTTTTTAATTAAGTAACCTAGAATAGATACTCCTAATTCATTGCATCTCATAATATATTGTTGCATGGAATGTTTGAGTCTTATGCATATATACTAAATGCACATCTGCACAGAGTAGTGATACTGATGTACACTTTCACCAGCAGCATCTGATCTGCTCCATATCTGTGCCAACACTTAATATTATTAAACCTTTAATTTGTGCCAATTTGATTGGAATGAAGTGGTATATTAACTGTGATAAATTACATTTCCCTATCACCACCTGAGGTTGAGAAACTTTCTTGTTCGTTGGCTGAGCTAGATTACTTAAAAAAAAACCAAAAAACCATTTGCTTTCCCAGTTGTACAAATCTGAAGCGAATCCAATTTTATTACCCAAGAAGACACTCTTTTAGCTGCCTACGTTAGCTGAGAAGTGATTGCTGCTAGGCCTTACATTATCCAGCGGGCAGAATTCATGTCAGGTGGAGTATAATTCACAGACACAAAAAGGCATTGGATGACCCCTTATGAGAGAATGTAAGCAAGGCAATGTTAATAAACTCTAAAAATATATAGTATACTTTTGATAGTCATAAGGGATATATCCCAACATCTTTGAGAATCTTCTACCATTATAGCATACTAATTTTCCCAAAAAAATTTCCGTGCAATGGGTAGAGAAATATAAGCTGTATTGAGGAGAAGATGCTAGGAATTCAGGTATGCTCATTTACTGGCCCACACATACCAGTCTGTCAGAGGTTATGATTCAAATTTATGCCTCAGCAGAATCGAAAACCATTACAGATCTTAGACCTTTGGGGTATGCAAATAGTTGAGACCATGAATGTTAAATCTTTGAATGCCAAGTGTCTTCTGTACTTTCTTTTATTATCATGATACTCTTTGCATCAAGATACATAGCAATGATAGCAGGTTTCTTTTTAAAGCTTAGTATTAAATATTAAATATCTTTTCCCATTTTAATTTTACATTACTCTGCCAAGAAAAAAAAAATTAAAACTCAAGTTATTTGAGGCCTGAACATACTTTCATGATTAGCCGGGCTATGTAAAAGTTGGTGGCTTTGTTCTTGCTGCTTTGTATGTAGATCCAGGCCCTAGAAAGATGCGACCAGGTTATAATTGTTTTTGAAAAGTGTGCTACAAAAATGGATGGCCTGTTATAAGCCAGGTTACAAAGTAAGGATGCGGGTAAAGGAGGGACATTTTCTTTCAGAAACAATTTCTGAAGAGTCCCAGTCCATTATTTTTTCCCAAAATGGTTTGAGGAGGGGGTAAAATCTCAACATGAGCTTCAAAGTACTGTCTCTTTAAGGGAAC
>JAQZBX010108884.1:0-10510 GCA_029593785.1 Cabassous unicinctus
CCGAGCATAGACTACAGTTCATATCACAGACCACACTCTTTCCCACCCAGTTCTGCATGGTATATTCTGATGGAAAATGGCCTACATTCGTCGCTGCTTCGCCACTCAGGACAACCCCCAAAGTCCCAAAAAAGCCCGAGTATTTCAACTGCCCCTCCTCTCCCTGCCCCAAAAATGTCCAGTGGCCACCGGCTCCACTGCTATATCTATCTTAATGCAGAAAAATAATTTCTATTAGGCTATTAACCAAGGTCTGTATCATCTCTCAAAGAGGCACACAGATCAAGATCTATTAATGCTTGCTGAGGGGGAATTGTCCTTTTAGTGGTGGCATCCCCTTTAGCGCTTGCAGATACCTATTCAATCAACCAATAACAATTCAGATGGAAGATATGAGAGTATGGCAGAGATGGGAAAGAACCTACATTTCAAAATGCAAAGTTTTTTCTGCAGCATTAAGGATCTTAATGATGTTAAAAGACTTCAAATGGAAACCACACAATAGGATTACTGACCAAAGGCTCCTCACTTGGCAGATAACCGTTGGGAGAAGATGAAATGAGATTTATCTGAGAATGGCTATCATGATCTGTCCTTAAAACAGAAAAGCTTTGTTCCTTCTAAGCTTGTGGGAGCCTGTTACAGTAGCAGCCTTATAATTTGTCACTGAATAAATCGCCAACACCAAGTTACATTAATTACATCTTATTCTTTGGCTCCCTAAATTCCTCTTTAATAGATCTGAAGGAGTTGCAATGAATAATAGGGGGTTGAGACCCATTTGAAACCTTTAGAATTAGTGTTTTACTTCCCAATAATCGATATTTTTTTCTATATTATTGCAGGTAGGAAATTCTACATTTTCATTTTTGTTAAGGAGTTTGCTTAGAATTGTCAGTAACTAAAATCTCACTCTAAGTTAGTCAGTGGCTTTTGATAATTATAATGATCTAAAGTTTGGTGCCTACAGCCTCATATAGGCTAATTTCCAGTAGATCCCACAAGAATGAGAGAATGTACATGTATTTTTGAACTGGGAATCATTCTGACTGGGTGTTTATTGAGATATCAATGGTAAATCCTGAAGAGTTTAAACACAAGAGTCCTTGTCCAAGTGGAATACTTCAAAGGAAAGGAGATTGAGCTAGTCCTCTGATGAAGTCTCGAAACTCCTGAAATATTTACATTCTGGGGTTAAAATTGCACTTGAGATAAAATCTGATTTCCTGTTTCTAAGTCAAAAAGCTTACAATAAGGACCCTGAAGATTCCTGGAATAATGAACAGCTCTTCTAAAACAGACACTGGATGAGGTAAGTGTGGCTGACTAGAAACACAGATTAATTTCTTCAACACTACTCATGTGTTTCAGAATTAAAAGGGAAGAGTTCCAAGACAGAGACATATTTGGTGTTTTATTGAAACGAAAATATTATCCAAGTACTGCAATAGTCTGAAATGTTTTACAAGATTTTCCACTGCTAAGACAATTATCTAGTTTCCTCAGAGCATATTTGTTTTATGAATCTAGTGTCAAGAACCTTTAAACAGTGGTACATCAATGAGTAGCAGCCTTTGCAACTTGTGAAAGATAAGTAGACTGGCACTGGCTGCAAGGAACCGAAAACCCTTCCCCACCATTATTTGCCTCATTCATCCTTTTTACTCAATCATCAAGCCCAAACTCTTGTCCTGTTTCCTGCAGGCCCTTGGGCTGATACCCCTTCCTTACTCTCATGGTACCTAGCATAGATCTTACCACTATGTTATAATCTTAGGCATTCTCATTTTCCTCTACTTCTATGAGGTTTTTGAGGGCACATATTATGTCTTCTCAGTGTCTTATTTATTCAACATATGCTTACAGAGCACCCACTATATACCAGGCACGGTAGATGACTAGGACACAGATTCAACTCAAGTTGCTCACAGTCTTGTAAAGAGGACGAAAAGATGTCAATTAAATAAGTATTAAAAGGTAATTAGCGGGAAGCGGGTGTGGCTCAGGGGATAGAGCCCCCGTTTACCATATGGGAGGCCCGGGTTCGCGTCTCATAGGCCTCCTTGTGAGGGCAGGCCGGCTCGCACGGCGCCGTGGGCTGATGTGGCAAGACCTCACAGCAAGGGGGAGATAAGCAGACACAGAGAAGACACGCAGCGAATGGACACGGCAGCACAAGCAGCAAGGGGGGCGATAAATAAATAAAATAAATAAATCTTTAAAAAAAAAAAAGGTAATTAGCTAAATTAGTTCTCCAGCTGAGGAGAACAGTGTGGCTGGGAAGAGTGGGGAAGAAAACAGTTCGAGAGAACTCTTTGCAGAGGAAGCAGCTAAAGTGAAGGTATGGAGAAGAGAGAGCATACTACATACTAGGGATTTTCAATGATGCTGTGTGACTAAAGCAGAGAGTACATGTTGGAGAGTGATAAAGGATAAGGTTAGAAAGGTAGATAGGAGCCAGATCATGAAGGACCTTGTATGTTATGCTAAAAGGTTTGAGCTCATTGACTGCCACGGTAAATATTGTTTCAAATAGCAGGGCTCCTGAGGGCTCTGGAGACATCCAGACATTATAGGCAGGGCTGACAGTTCAGGAGTTTGGTGCCCTGTCAGTGGGCCCTACTTTGGAATTTATGCTTCCCAGTGTGACAGAGTTGGATTCAGTTGTGGTTTCCCTACACATGGCTCTTCTGCCCCTTCTGAAATTTGAACCTATAGTTAGTACTAGAGTTGATAGATTTATGTCCAAGAGACTTAAATCTTTGGGCTGTCCTTGTGCCAGTTGGGCCCTGAAACTCAACATTTGCAACACCTACTCTCCAGTTCATTGGACTCACCCAGGACAACAAACAAGGAAATGATGATGGTCAACAACCATCCCAAGGAACAGAGAGAGTCTACAACTGTAAGCAAGATAGTCCTATTCATCTGCTCCATGGGATCTAAGCCCCCTCTCAATTAGAGGAAAAGTGGACATCATCATCCCAGAAACTTCAAGATTAGGGAATGAATGATGGACTAGAGTAGACTTACTGTTATTCTACCATAGGCTTATTGTTATTCTAGCAATGAAAGAACTTTTATCATTGATGTGTTACAATAAGGACCCTCCTTATTGGAGGTTCTGAGGGGAGGGAGAGGGAAAAATATCTGTAATATGGGGGCATTTTCAGGATTTGGAATTGTCCTGAATGACATTGCAATGACAGATACAGGCCATTATATATCATGTCATAACTTACAAAATTGTGTGGGAGAGAGATTAAACTATAATGGAAACTATAAAATAAAATAAAATAAAAGGTTTGAGCTTTATCCTAAAACTTTTGAGGAATAATTGTCATTGAAGTAGTTTACTCAGGAGAGTCATTAGCATTTGTATGGTTTAGAGAGATCACTTTGGCTGTAGGGTGAAAAATTTAGGAGGCTATTGCCTCAACATAGGCAAAAAATACAGCAATACAGAAATAATTCAAAGGTGGAGGGTATGGAGAAAGTTGGATCAAGAATTTTGGGGGGAGGAAGGAGTCGTCTGAAGTTAGATGTTCCCCATGTTTCTAAACAGTGACTTTAAGGAAAGAGGATTCCATTCCCCAAGGCAAGAAATACAATTGAGGTGGGGTGAGGGTTGGGTGCTGAGTGACCGAAATGTAGTTCTGGGTTGGACATGTTGAGTTTCGGGTACCTTGGATAGTCCATCAAAGAATAGACTTCTAGCAAGGAGACTGGCATATAAAAGATAAGTTGTTTGTGTCAATCAGAAAACTCTCTAAAGCTGGCCAATGTAATTATTGCTCATTGGAAGGTTATAGAAGAAACTCACAGAACCCAGTGGCAGGGAGTAGAACTGGATCTCTAGGTACTGAAAACTTGTCTGTAGCTATTTTCCATCTTCCACTAATGGACTATTGTGTGTTGAGTTGTGTCCCTCTAAAAGATATGTTCAAGGTCTAATCCTCAGTACCTGTGAATGTGATTTTATTTGGAAACAGTGTCTTTGTGGATGCAATTAGTTAATTTGAGGTCATACTGGATTAGGGTGGTCCCTAATCCAACATGACTAGTGTCCTTATAAGAAGAGAAAAATTTGGACACAGGAAATTTGGACACATCGACACATAGTGGCAGAGATTGGAATGATGTGTGCAAGTCAAGGGACACCAAGGATTGCCTATAACCACCAGAAACTAGGAAAAAGCATGTAATCTTTTCTTCCCTAGAGACTTCAGAGGGAGTATGGCCCTGCTGACACCTTGATTTTGGACACTTTAGCCTCTAGAATTGTGAGAGAGTAAATTTCTATTGTTTTAAGCCACTTAGTTTGTGGGGTTTTTTTGAGAAACTAATACAGGTGATATGATAGTTCTGCTTCTCATCTGTTTCATTTTTTCTCTTTGCCTTTTTACTAGGTTTAGTTACTACTTCACCATAACATGGTGAATTTAGGATTGTCATGATGTTGACCTTGTCCCATCTCCATATAACCTAATAGATCTTTGCCTAATTGCTTCTACTTCTCTGTCTCCAAGTCTCCATTCCAAATTTTAGGGCCATGGCTTCTGGGAGTATGCCTTTGAGACTGTTGGTTGGCAGGTTCTCTAAGAATGGAGTGTGAACAGGGAGGAAATAATTGTTCAAGAAAATGACTGGCATCTAGAGTATGATAAGAATAGCACTCTGGATGTAGATTTGAGCTGATGGTAAGTATTTGAGGAAGTAGTTAAAACTAGGATATTGGGTGAGATTACCCAGGGAGAATGTAGATTCTGAGGAAAGTTAAGGACTGAGATCAGAACTTTGGGGAACAGCTGTATTTAAGATGTGACAAGAAGACAAGCCAGTGAAAGTGACTGATGAGAAGGAATGGCTAGAGAAGTAAGAGGAAAATAGTGTCACAAAACCAAGAAGGAGGGAGAGGTAGGCAGTGTCAAATTCTACAGAGATCAGATAAGATAATAACTGAAGTAAGACAAGGAAATTAGTAGTGGGGAAATTTCCAGTGAAGAGGTGGAGACAGAAGCCCGATTACAGTGGGATGACATTACGGTAGAATATCAAATAAATGAGAGGTAAAGAAGTAGAGGTACATTCTGTGTTCATGGATTGGAAGACTAAATAACATTAAGATGTCAATTCTACCCAAATTGATTTACAGATTCAATGCAATCCCAATAAAAATCCCAACAGCCTTTTTTGCAGAAGTGGAAAAACCAATTATCATATTTATTTAGAAGGGTAAGGGTCCCTGAATAGCCAAAGAGATCTTAAAAAAAGAGTGAAGTTGGAGGACTCTCACTTCTGGACTTTAAAACATATTACCTAGCTATGGCAAACGGTCAAGACCTCCCAGCTGGGCCAAAACAGTCTATTCAACAAATGGTGCTGGGGAAACTGGAAAGAAAGAAAGAAGAACCCTATCTCACACCTACAAAAATTAACTCAAAATGGATCAAGGACCTAAACATAAAAGTGACAACCATAAAACTCCTAAAAGAAAATGTAAGTAAACATCTTCAAGATCTTACGGTAGGTGGTAGTTTTAAACCTTACACCCAAAGCATGAGCAACAAAAGAAAAAAATAGATAAATGGCTCCTCTTCAAAATTAAACACTTTTGCACATCAAAGGACTTTGTCAGAAGGGTGAAAAGGCAGCCAACTCAATGGGAGAAATATTTGGCAATCATATATCTGTTAAGGGTTTGATATCCATAATATACAAAGAGATCATACAACTCAACAATAAAAAGACAAACTACCCAATTAAAAAATGGGCAAAAGAGTTGAAAAGACAATTGTCCAAAGAAGAAATACAAATGTTGAAGAAACACATGAAAAAATGTTCAACATCACTAGCGACTAGGAAAATGCAAGTCAAAACTACAATGAGATATAATTTTACACCTTTTAGACTGGCCACTATTAAAAAGTCAGAAAACTGTAAATTTTGGAGAGGATGTGGAGAGTTAGGAATGCTTCTTCACTGTAGGTGGGAATGTAGAATGGTACAGCCACTGTGAAGGACTGTTTGGCAGTTTCTAAGGAAGGTAAATATAGACTTGCCCTGTGACCCAGCAATACCACTACTAGGTATTTACCCAGGAGAACTGAGAGCAGAGACAACAACAGACATCTGCACACTGATGTTCATAGCAACATTATTCACAATTGCCAAAAGTTGGAAACAACCCAGGTGTGCATCAACTGATGAATGGATAAACAAACTGTGGTATATACACAGGATGGAATATTATGCAGCAGTAAGAAGAAATGATGTCGGGAAGCATATGACAACATGGATGAACCTGGAGGACATTATGTTGAGTGAAGCAAGCCAGACACAAAAGGACAAATACTATATGTTTGTGCTATTATGAACTAAATATAGTGTGTAAACGCATGGAGTTAATAATTAGAATATAGGTCACCAGAAAATAGAAGGAGGGTAGAGAATGGAAAGCTGAGGGTTAATCTGTGCAGAATTGTTAAAAAGGTTGTAAATCTTTGGAAATGAATAGAAATGGTTAAAGCATATCATGGTATTTGTAACTAGCAGTGCTATTGTATGGGTATGACTGGCTGAAAAGGGAAAGTCTAAAGTCATGTAATTACTAGAAGGAAAGCTAAAAACTGTAACATTGGACTGTATAAGATAGTAAAACCTAAGTAAAACACGAATACGGGTGATAATGTATGTATAAGACTGTTTTTGCAAAATATAAATACCAATATACTCGATAGAAGGGAAAATAAACAGCAGCTATGTATGCCAGGCGAGGCATAGAGAGATTGAGAGGTGATGAGTTTTGTTTGTTTGTTTTTTGTTTATTATTATCGGAATAATGAAAGTGCTCTGGGAGTGATTGGGGTGATGAATGCACAAACAAGTGATTGCACCAAATACCAGTGATTGTACTCTTTGGATGGATTTATACTTTATTAATATATATCAATAAAATTGAAAAAAAAAAGCTTTAAAAAAAGTAGAGGTGGCTTCTTTTAACAAGTTTGACTTTGAATGGAAGAGGACAAATAGAGCTAAAGGTGGTTATTTGATTGAGGAAAGAAACATTTATATATTGATAAAAAATTCTGGGGTGATATCGAGCATATGGCTGACACAGGTAATATTTGATGAAATCAAGTTCTGGAGGTTGAATGGGATGGATGCCAGAACTCCAGAGATTGGGACACCTTTTCCACTGAAATGAGAGGAAATAAATGGCATGTAAGAGGTACTCAATAAATATTTTTAATTAAATAAGTGAATAGCCTGATGGAGCAGTAGTTGAGGCAAAGCTTGAGTTTTCATTGCTCTTGGGGTCTCATTTTAGGGAAGGTGGTTGGGTCTTGAGGGTATGCTGAGGTGGGACTAGGCTTGCCACCTTGAAAGTTGTATAGGATGAATACAATGGAAAGCCTCTCTTCTGCTCTTCTTCAAGATCTTCTGATAACTCCTTCAGTTGTCTCACTTCTAAGGACACCAACATTTGAGATGGGAGGAGAGGTGAGCAGAGGGTAATGTGGCTGTGCAGAAAGAACGCTAGGATAGGATCAGAAAACCTGATTTGATGCATGGATTCCAGTCACTTTCTGTAATTTACTGACCACATGGCCTTAGAAAAATTGCATGACTGTGTATCCAGTTTCTTCTTTTGTAGTAAGTGGGTGACACTGCCTTCTCTGACATTTAAGAATGTAAGTTGCCTCTGGGATGTGCCCTGTGAAGCTGTCCAATCTTGTCTAACTACACATACATGTATGTTATACTCCTGGAGCACTGTTTCTTCTGTGCTAGTTTGCCCTGACAGAATGCAGAACATTCCTGAGGGCACACAAAGGGCCTGGAGGGAGAAGCCTATTAAAAATCATAAATTCATTACTTTCTCAGGTCTAGGACATATAAAATTCAAAGAACTTTATAAACTGCGCCTGGAAATAATTAGGCAAAAAATGAACCCTGCCTCAAATTTGCATCCACATTTCTGAATGCTCCTTCCCTCTCTCTCCTGGTTATTTGTTTCCATCTCTACAAATCAAGACAACATAAGCATTTTCCTCTGCAGAGTTCTTCTGCTTCTTTGTACAGGTAAATGAATACTAAACTCTTAAGGGATATTTATCATTTTTAACCCAGCTTCAGGATTACCATTAGACCTCCTAACTCCCACCATGCAGCCTCTGATTACTTTTATATTCCGGTCATGTGGAAATAACTGTCTGTTTTCATGGCTGGCAAGGGGTATAAATGAAACTAGTAATACCTGACATCTACTTCTCGGAGACATTGTAAAGGTTAATGAGATAATGAATCAATTTGTGTTCTTTATCTTTATCAAGAGGCATTTATTGCATGCCAAATTGGACCGGGCATGGGTGAGGAACTGTGCCACATACACTCATTTCCTAGTCAATTGTGTCTTTTAAAATGAGATTTGTGGGTTATTTGTCTTGTTTCTTCTCTTGCGTTTTCAGTTCCAAACCAATGACAGTATTGTCACCAGAGGTTTTAGTTCTTAGTTTGGCTTTCTATTTCCATACAATAGTCTTTTCTATCATGACTCGAGTTATCAGATATCATTTAGAGTGAAAAAGGGAGGCTGTTTTTAGATTAAATAAAATAGCCAGTTTGGGCTGTGATTAATTGAACCTGTAAATAGTAGGCCAAAGGGAGAGAAAAGCATATTATTGATAAAAGTTTTAATACAAAAGATAGTACAGAAAAGCAAACCTAGAACTGACTAGGTCCTAACCCAAAGAAGTGTGTGGCAATGGTGACGTTCTCATTTGTTTTTGTTGAGGTCCAACAGAAAAGTGAGAGTTTCCTTGGATAGAGACGTGGTTCAAAGAAGATATCTGTAAACCTTTGGAAACAACCAACATCTCTTAATTCACTCTGTAAATGTTTTCAAAAGACTTAGATTTGGTTTCTTAAAGCAAAATACTTACAAATCATGACCTATGGAGGCCACCACTAAAATGGCATGACCAGAAAGTTTAAAAACGAAAAAAATTTCTCATATCAGCTGGAGGCTGAGAAAAATATTTTGTCCTTTTCTCTAATTACCACATGTGTAAAACAGTCAAAATCTGTACCTTTTTCTAAGACAAAGTAAAATTCCAGATGGAAACAAGAAAGAGGGCCTCTGTTTTGGTGATAGAGCATTTGTTGTCATTCCAAAAGTACAAACACGTAAGAGTAACTAGCTACTATTAGGATAAAGAAAAAGATTTGGGATCAACATTGCTAAGTACAAAATAAGAGCAATGGGTATAAAAAGGTGAATCAGTAGAAATTAGATCAGTTTGTCATGGTGCAAAAAATACTGGACATATATATATTGAAAACAAATTTTTATTTAGCACTTGACTATTATGGACTGAAATAAGTAGGTTAGGATTTTATACACACACACACACAACCTCATCCATTACACTATTAGCTGAGAAAATAGTCACCCAGATTCAACCTTCATATCTCCCTCACAGTGCCTTGTGCAGAGCAGTGAACATAATACATATTTTTTAATGAAATAATGTACATCTATGTTGCCCGCCACTCTTTACTCTTATGTAAGTGGCACAAAGTATGAAGGCACAGACTTATTACGAATAGATTTTTTCTTCCTTTCTGGGCCCTCAACAGTGTAACAGGGAGCACTGAAAAAAACCCAGGGGATGTTGGCACCCTAAAGGCTAGCTAACGGTAATCCACAAAAGTCTTCACTGTGAACAGTAGGAGGGCAAACAATAGGATGCAGAATTGATCCAAAGGCAGCTGATGCTTGAGCTACTGACAACAACCCAGCTTTTCATGTTTCCTCTTTTGGAAAGAAAGAAAGTGGGGGAAAGAGAGGGAGGGAGGGAGGAAAGGAGGAAGAGAAAGATTAGTCCAATCATTGGAACTAATAAAATGAGTAACAGGATTTTTGGGGATAGTTTATTGAATTCTGCATATAACATTTGCAATGAACACCCTTTAAATCCAATAAAAACTTAGAAAAATAATATCACATAATCAAACTCACAGGAATTTACTGAAATCTATATAACAGAAGGCCCGAAATTATTACAAAAACAACACTAGAGAACATGGTATAAGAGCTTATTTTAACTTTACATTAATATGTGACAAATGAACATAATTCAATGCCAAAAGAAGACAAATATAGAAAAAATATAAAATATATTTGATTTTACATCTAAGTTCAGAATTCCATTATTTGTTATTACTATTGTTTAAGAATTATTACTATTTCATTCCATACAAAATAATACTGGTTTATCTGTTTGATGAGGAGAACTAAATATAAGGCTAGAAAAAATTTAAATCTGATATAGTTTAGCATATGTTCCATTTAAATATTCACAGTAACGTTGCATTGCTTGTCATTAACAGTACAGAATGTATCACAGATTGTTTATCTACAAGGGAAAGCAGTAACAGTGTCTATCTGTTGTTTGAGAAAAGAAGAAAAATGTAGTATTGTGTCATGGATTAACACATGAAT
>JAQZBX010108885.1:0-10517 GCA_029593785.1 Cabassous unicinctus
GTGGGTATAAAATGATTATCTCACTGTGATCTTAATTTGCATTTTCCTTATATGCTAATTAGGTTGGGCATCTTTTCATGTTTATTGGCACCCACATTTCCTCTTTTCAAAAATTCCATTTTTCTATTAGGTTGTATAATTGTCAGGGTATGATCACAAAAACAGACCATACCAGGTAGTTCAAGGAAGGGTTCTAGTTACAAAAGGTGTTTTGAAAGCCAAACAGGATATTGTGAGGCAATACAGTGATTAACAAAATCAAAAAGCCACTATCATCTGTAGATTATAGAATCAAAGGGAGAGAAGTATTATTACCACATCCTTGAAGTCTAGGCCATCAGAAGAAATCTAGAAACAGAAGGATGAGCTGCCTCTTGGGAGCTGTAACTGTGGAGAAAACCCAGCCACTAATGAAGTCTGCCTGAAGCAGTTGAGAGAGATATAGCCTGGCTTTTCTTTTCCTTCTGTTTTCCAGTCTACCTCTAGATTTCCTATTAGCCAAAAGCCAACAGGCAAAGAAGCCTGGAAATATAGTTACAAGTGTTTGCTCCCTACAGTATAGAGCAGAGTGGTAGATGCATTAAGAGAAATGGATCTAATAGAAAAAGGGCAATTGATGAACACATCATTTGACTAGGGTTTTTTGTTGTTTCTTTCTTTTATAATTATTCTTTATAGTCCAGTTACTAATCCTTTGTTTCTGGGTTTATGGCTTTCTTTATATCTTTTGATGGGCAGAACTTCTTAATTTTAGTGTAGTTTAACTTTTCACTCTGGTTAGCTTCTTTTGTGTCTTGTCAGAAGATATTTTATTCTAAACGTTTTAAGGTTTTGCCTTTCAGATTTTCACGCTTTAATCTGTTTTGTATTGATTTGTGTATGTGGTGTGAGGTAGCATTCACCTATTCTCTCTTGAACCTACTCCAAATAGCCATTTCTTCATTCACCACCTTTCCAACAAACTCTTTTCCAAGTTACCAATGACCTCCAAACTGCCAAATCCCAGGTATTTCTTAGTGCTCCTGAGAAATAAGCATTTGATGATGTTATCATTTCCTGCTTTCTGAAATCCCTTGGCCTCCAGGATATCACTTTCTTGATTTTCCCCTTACCTTACTGGCTACATTTCCTTGGTCTTTTTGCTGATTCCTCATCTTCTGAAATTCTTAATGTTGGTTCGTCCTAGGACTCAGTCCTTTCAACCTCTTCTCTATCTACACTCATTCTCTAGGTGATTTCATTTGGTCTCATGGTTTTAACTAACATCTTCTATTGAGTGACAATTCCCATACTTCTGTCTCTATCCCAGACCTCTCTCCTGAACTCTGGACTCCCCAAATGAAGTCTTTACTTGATCTCAAATTTAATATATCCAATATCCTTTCATATCTGCTCCTCTACAGTCTTCCCAAATCAGTAAATGGCAACTCTATTCTACAGTTCCTTAGGCTAAAAATCTTGCAGAATTCTCACTCACACTGTACAAAAATCCAACAGCAAACCCTGTTAGTTCTACCTTCAGAATATACCCAGAATATACCAATATCACCCATCATCTCCTGTCTAGACTAATGCATTAGTCTATCATCCATGATTCCATCCTTGCCTTCCTATAAATACCTTCCCATCCAAAATGTCTGTCATTGGTCTGTCCAAAATGTGTCATATGTCACTCCTTTGCACAAAACTTCCAATGGTTTCCGATCTCACACAGAATAAAAGCTAAAATCCTTATGACAGCCTGCAAAACCCTCCCCATTTACCTTCTTCATCTTCTACCTCTTTCATGAATCTTTTCATACCAGCTTTAATTTCAGACATATATGATCTGGGAAACACAGTTGAAGAGAATTATGAAGACCTAAGAAGACAATCCAGACTGGAATAGGAGGATAAAGACCTCTAGAAGGGAGGTCTGGGGGCAAAAAAGAGAGTCCAGTCATATGATGTTAACTTTGAGATACTGGAATTTAGGTAAGCAATAAGTCAGTTGACTATAGAGAGAATAACTATGTATTCATAATAAAAACACTGCTTTTTATTTTCAACTTTTAGTTAACCTATGGCCAAACCACGAAAGAGTTATGTAAATGTTAACTTTGACAGAGCAAAAAGGAACGGGCAAGTATCAAAGTTGGGAGGTGGTGAGAGAGGAAGAGAGAAGGTGGGAAGCATAGGAAAACAGATCTTCATCTTGCAAGGTGGACAATCCAGATACTGTCTATAATTAATGGGAAAAATATTTGTATTGCCTGAAATTACAAAGAGGTCCAATGAAGAAATTGAAAATAGTGATACTATTGTTGGGTTGGTGAAATGTTGAGATAAGTTAGCTAAATCTTCATCTTCTCAAAGTAGAACATCATTAAATGTCTGAAATTGCAAAGTCTAAAATAGTGAGGTAAGCATATTATTTGTAGATATGGAGGTAAAATAACCTAAAGAACTAGAAAAAGAAATAGCTACAAGAGTCAAAAGGGGTTCCCCTGGGGAACAAAATGAGGTGTAAGGAGGGGCAGAGGACTGTTACTTTTATCAATCCATTTTCTCTATTTCTAATACCATGAATATATGCTACTTTGATCAAAATATTCGACTGTTTAAAACACTCTAACAAGGCATTTAACTCCTGTAATAGAACCCCAAGGCAAAACTATGGGATCTAAGAACAGTTTGCCTTGAGACTAAAAACCCAAGTTCAGGTTACTGCTCTAACATCTATAGCTCTATGACCTTGAACAACCAGCTGATAACGGGAGAAGCAACACAGGGAAGATCACTATACACAGGTTCTTTGACCTGGCTCTGCCACTGGCTGGGTATCCTTAAGCAAGTTACTTAATTATCTCTGAGCCACATAATCTTCATCTATAAAGAAGGGATAGTGATACATGAGCTAATGTATGTGAAAAGCACTTTGGAAATTACAAAGGGCAATAATGCTTTAGGTTTTGTTCAAGTCTCTTTTCTTACTGGCAAATTAAGTTACATATCCTATTAACCCTCCTTCTTTTCATTTTCTGGTCATTCTCAATAAATCAGCAAAAACACCCTCAACCTTTTGGGAGCGTATAGGAACCAGAGAAGTATTCGTCTCAATAGAAGATAGTTTCCCTGCTTTCTGAGTGAATTAATATTACTTTTGGTCACTCACAATTTCAGGGGGGAAAAAATGAAAGTCTTTTTTTTTTTTTTAACTAAAAAAAAAAATCTCAAATCATGTAACAAACAGACCAATGTTAACATTTTTCCATATTTACTTCAAACTTCTTTTTTAAAGAAATAGATTATAGATAGGGGCATCTATGTGTCCCTCCCTCCTGTAGAGAGAACTGTCCTGAATTTTTATATTCCCAAGCCTGCTTTTAAACTCTTACTCTATGTGAATATACTGATAAACTATACTTAGTATTGTTTTGCATTTCCAAAAAAATTATATACCTAAGGATATATATGTCATTTTTTAAAAATCACCATTGTTTTGGAGGTTAATCCTTTCTGATTCACTTAATGCTATTCATTTTAACTGCACAGCATTCCATTATATGAATGTAGCACAATTTATTCATTCTTATGTTGACAGACATTTCCAATTTTTTGGCTATTATAAACAATGCTGCAATAAACATTCTTGCATGTCTCCCTAGCAAATGTGCAGGAATGTCAAAAGGGCATATACTCAAAAGTGGAATTGTTGGCTCATAGGATATGCACATTTTAATTTTACAAATGAACATTGCCAATTGCCCTCGTAGTGATTATACCATTTTACACTCTCAAAATGCCAGAGAGTTTCTAAGTTGTTTTTCAACATCCTTGCCAATATTTGATATTCAGTATCTTGATTTTGTCCACTGACCAATCTTTGAAACACTTTGATTCTTCAACTTCTCCCAGCCTTTTTAATAAATCAGACTAGCGTCTCTTTAATCTGAGTCCCTACCTCATCTCCCAGGTTCTACTCATACTAGACCACATAAAGGTCCTGAATACAATACTGTTTCATGTAAATGTGCCTTTGAGCACATGCTATTCTGTCTGGGAAACGCATCTTTATCTTTCAAACTTATCCTTTCTCTATGAAGATTTTCCTAGTCCATCCCAACAGAAACAAGTACTAACTTCTAGGGGTTTTATATTTTTTTTATTGTAATCATTTTTGAGTTTTCTCCTTTACTAGACTGAAAACTGTGAGAGCAAGGACAAATGTCATGTACCCCCAATATGAAGCACAGTGCCTGGAGGCAGTAGATATTCAATAACTATTGGATGAATGGAGGAAAGGAGACTGGGACTGGCCTTATTTTATACCTAAATAACTTTAAAGAGCAGTATCATGAAATCTGCCAAGTTTGCTACTACTACTAAAGGTTTTGATGAATGTCAAAATGATGATGGAGGATGGAGATATCAGCTGGTTTTCTCTACTGTGAGAAAAGGAAAAATTAAATATTAGCAAGTATAAAGTAAAATACTTGAAAAAAGCCAAAACTTGAACTGTTAGTACTAGGAAAGGATTTTAATTGATTTCTTGAATATGCTTGACTCAATGTACTGCAATAGACAAATAAGGATAAGTAGAATATTGAGAATTACACAGAAAATAACATCCTTTTGTAAATACTAATTATTTATAATGAATGCTTACTACGTGTCTTATGGTAATCACTTTACTTACAGTATCTCACTTAACACAAGTCTATGAGCTAGGTTTATCAGACTTAGAAATTGAGGCTTAGAATTTCTAAGTATCTTGCCTAAGATACCTGAGCCAGAATTTGGACCTATTTCTGTCTGACCCAAAACATATTTTCTTAAGTACATTACATTACTATTGTAATAAACTACAAAGTGTTCATACCTGAAATTTGGCATGCAGATTCACACATCAGAGAAGAGTATCAAAAGCATAAGGCAAGGCTTCTATGTGAAGAGGAAAACAATTGAGACATTCCAGTTTACAAAGGTGAGGGAAAATCATCCATGTCTAACAACCCCAAAATGGTGATAAACCATATGAATGCAGCCAGACACAATGATCAAATATTCTTTAACCAGTCAAGAAAAAACTAGATAGAACTGAGGGTGGTCTATAAAACAATCTTTATTATACTATTTTAAGGCTGGATTGATTTGGGAGTTCCATCCAGAATGACCAGTTATTTTATGAACAGATGTTATGAAGCAGGTTTTCATCTGCTACATGACTGTGTAACACGTAAATCACTTTCCCAGCTTCTACACTACCAGGCCAACACTCTAAGCTTTGAATTGTTGTCCTAGAGTCTTCATTTGCCTGGTTCCTTTCATATCTGAGGTATGTAATAGTGATTCATTTACTTATGAAAAATACAGTACTTTAGGGATAACAAGTGGATACCTATTTGACTGGGGGCTGGGTGTGTATTTTAGGGAGTAATATCACCCATCCTTATTTAAAAGCCTGTTTTGCTTTTTATGGTACTCATCCACTTAAATACTCAAGCATCTACCTAAGGGAACTGTGTTAATAGGGTTGTTTCAATGGACTCAAGTTACCATGACATCTAGCAAAAATATGAAGAGACTTTTTTTCTCTGAACCTCACCCCCCGCCCATGTCTCAGAGTCTAGTAACAATATGAATAGGGGAAAATACAGACTAAAATTAAACAGAATGGTAATCTAACCCAGGCTCTTCCACTAAAGAAAATAAGAATGTTAATCTCTCTGATACAGTTGTTTGACCCTTTTGCCTTTGAGGAAAAAACTCATTATATTAACGTTGTCCTTATTGTCAGACAATGACAATGTCCTTATTGTCAACCCTGGATGTGCCTTAGCATCACCAAGGTAGTCTTGGAAGGAAAAAAGGGGGGGGGGGGGGGGGGGAGAACCAATGTTCAGGCCTAGCTCCAGATCACTTAAAACAGTATCTTTGCAGATGAGCCTAGTGGGCATTAACAGCTTGGGATCCTAACATACAGGCAGGATTAAGCTCACAACTTAAAGGATTCAACTGCCTATCCTAAGTACAGAACCTATTGGTTGTGATGAATGCTAGCTGTAGGACAAGTGCACAAAAAGAACCACAGCAGATTGTTTCTCCTTACTTGTGATTACGAGAGGGTATTAGGCTGAGGAAAACAGAGACTTCCAAGTAGGTGGTACATTTTACCAGTCCCCTCATAATGTTTAAAAGATGAAAATCAACTACTGTGTGGTAATTCTTGTAGTAACTTAATTCCTCTGGGCATGTTACCTGGTTTGCTAAAGGCCTTAAATTGTGAGTAGGTTCACTGCCACCTAATGCCACAATGAACAGACGGCTAAGAATGGTATTCCAGGTCTTGGCCTCATTTCCTACAAGGCCAACCCACAACCATTCCTCTGATAAACTATAGGGAGAAAAAACAAACAAAAAATTAGACGTGAAAAACCCACTCTTAACTTACATAAAATATAATGGATCTTTGGTATTTTGAGGAAACCCACTAAGACCAGCAGAAAGCCAAGATGAATGGGAATACTCTACACCAACAGATAAGGGATAAAAGATTTGTGAGCAGGTAACCTGAAAGTTAATAGTACTTTATTGCTATTTTCTACAATCTGCCGGGCAATATTCACAGCAAATTAAACAAGAATTTGAATATCTACTATATACTGACCTAACTACTATAGCCAGTACTATTTACTCGTGTAAATTCTTAAGATTTCATACATCACATACATTAGAAATGGATTTTCATGAGTGTGAACCAAAACATTAATCACTTAACTTCTTATTGTAATTAAACTTACCCTCAAAGAAAAGGAAAGGTATTCAAGCAGGTGAATGGAAAAATCTATGAGAAATGGAATGCTTGAAATAAAAAGTAGGCTCTTAAAATAAAACTTTAAGTGAAGCAGTTGGATTAGTTTTGGTATTTCTTAGAGGTCCTTTTCAAAGAACTGCTAAACAAATATCAACAGTACAACAATGCTAAAAAATTTTTTTAAATACAGGTTTTTCAATACTTCCACCACTGTTAGTAAAAAAAAAAAACACAACTAAGCATTAAGTTAATGAAGGGAAGAATTATTATTTAGTATTCCAGAATTCAGAAAATAAGGGAAAGCTCTGGGAGACAAGTTTGCCATCTACTTCTTTAATGGCCCCTTTTTATTTTTTAAGATATCAAACAAACTGTGGTCTAGTCACACAATGGAATATTATGCAGCTGTAAGAAGAAATGAAGTCATAAAGCATATGACAACATGGATGAACCTGAAGGACATTATGTTGAGCGAAGCAAGCCAGACACAAAAGGACAAATACTGTATGAATGTGTTACTATGAACCAAATATATTGTGTAACATATTGTTCGTTTCAAAAATTTTTTTATATGTATCCATTACATTTAATTGAGAAATGTATATATTTATTAAAAAAAAAAAAGATATCAAGCAGCGGTATGACTACTTGAAGGCAAAAAAGTAGTTCAAAGAAATATGAGGTAATTTAGTTTTTCACTATTAATGAAAAAAAAAACAAACCAAAAAAACACCAGAGATGGTTTTGGAAGAACACTTTAAAAAACCCAGTCCGATTTATCTCATTTTGCGATGAGGCATCAAGCACTAGACAATGGATCTGATAAACCTGTAGGCCAAAGTAAAGTGGCAAGTTTATAAAAAGCCCAATGTAAGGAAACTGGTAGACTGGGAAGATAGCCATAGGTTTGGTATGGAGAGGACGCTTTTTATTAGATAGCACACAGGTAATTACATGGTAATTGAACAATGCAGACCCTTTAACTAGAAATGAAGGCCTGAGCTTAAAAAAATTTAAAAACCACAGTATAATATTGTTAGGTTGCCAAGTATCAATTTTACTTTCACTACAAGCAGCCTTGAAACATTCTGTTTTTGGCACACAGAACTCTATGAAAGAGGACTAAAAAATTTTGTTTAAGTCTCCAAGCTTATATATTGTTGGCAAGTTAGTCAAAGTTCTAATTTAAATAGTACTAGCTTTCTCCTTTCCTCTGGCTACAATTCCAAGATGCAACTTCAAAGGCAACTGGATAAACTGAGAGGCTGGAAACTTTAAGACGCTCTTTCCTACAAGATACTGCTCCTTTCCCTCTGCCTATTTTAATGTCATAAGGGGGGCTGGGGGGGGGTCTTGACAGTGGTGGCAGTTTTGGATAAGTTATATAACCTCGACAGTGTGTAACAAAGGTACTCTTCTTCTGCTTTACTGAAATAGAGATTTTTCCTCATACTCTCCTGCACACTACTTTCATTTCAATATCCATCTCATAGGTTGCACATTGCAATTCAATTAAGAATAATACCTTTTTCCAAAAAAGTTTTATTGCTACGTCATGAGATTTTTCACCATTAAATCTGGAAAGTTACAGTTTCTGCTCCCGTTGGTGCAACATAGCCATTTCAAGGGACTTTTTGTTAAAATTTAGGTTTGCCCGTGGATTTGGCATAGTCTAGAAGATAGCAGAATGATATCAAGAAACCTTGTCTATAAATTAAAGAAATGAAGGATTAGCTATAACTGGAAAACAGCCTTCGCCTAAATTTAAAAATTTAGGGCTGGTAATTATCTAAGGCAAGTACATATCTATCTTGTAAGAGAGTTTAACACTTCACTTTTTTTTTTTTTTTTACCATGCTACACATGGCAACTGAAATATTCCTGGAAACTGTACAGAAGAAAGACCTCCCTGAATTTATCACAACCTACCTGAATCAGGACCAAACTTTTCTGGCCTCTTCATACACTCACAGCTTTCGTGTCATAACTCTAATAGGAGTACACCATGGAGTACAAACTACACTAGGAAAAACAAAGGCCTAATAAAGCTCACAGAAAAGCTATTCACTAATATTGGGACTACATTTAGTCATGCTAATATGATACTTTTTATTCTTGTACATAATAGATATTTTTTAAAAAGTTGAAAATTGATGACTTGCCTATCTAATTAAATCTGAGTAAACTAACCTAGGTAAGATTTTAGTTTTTTAAATGAGAAATGACAAGAGTAGTTGAATATAAAGAAAACAAAAAAGAACTTTACTTTCCTATGTTAATACAGGTCAAGGGATCCTTTCTTCTCAGAAGGGCTAACACCAGTTCTTAGCAATAAACATAAGGCACTTGTTTAGATTACAACATCACTGCATTTTTTCCACATGGTTTTCTAAAGCTGTTTCCCCCCATTCCCCACAGAACCATTTGAAATTAATGAATGAATGAATGAGGCAAATTTGAGATGGTCCAGTTAATACTACTCAAAGCAAGACGGTACAATACAATGTTTTAGGGGTGATGTCTGGACATAAAAATGAACACCATCAAGGTCCTCTTACACCAGACAATGTATCCACTGATCAAGTAAACCTGAAAGAAAATAAAAGATTTATTCAATAGTTCCAATAAAATTGGGTTGAAGTACAATGTACAAGTTAGCAATTTAGCTCCTCACAGGTGGCATCTGCATCAAGAGTTCTGAGTACTTTGAATATCCATTCTAAGATAATCTACATCATTTCAACATTGTCAAGACAAATATATGAATTTCATTTCAATATACAGTAGAGTTTAAACATAATTCACACATATACCCCCTATTATATGGCTGGTGCCTCCTCCAAACACCTCATTAGTGGCAGAGGTAGCACTAATGTTCTTTCCCAACAATAAGAACTTCAGTTGCCACTCATAGGAGAAGTTGAAAAAAGTTTTTGCTTGTTTTTTTGCCATCTGTTAAGATGTTCCTGAGACAGGGCCAGTTAATAAAATATAAAGCACTGGAAGTTCAGTTTGTACTTCTCATTATGTCTCTAAATTATTAGACTGAGATGTGGAATACAGGCTATGTACTATGGAAGGTTGATTTTAATATAGCTGTTTAATCAGCACAAGGACCAAGCCTCCTGAAAATTCCCTCTTTAGAGTACACTTTCTATAAACTAAAAGTACCACAAAAAGTTCAATTATATACACAATTGATTCATTTTTACTTAATCTTATTTGCTTAGATCCTGCAAATGCAATGAGAATATTGAGCCTGATGCTGGATCTCACTGTACCGGTTTAACATATTCATATTAAGTATCACTTTTCTCAATCAAAATAGTTTTCAGTTTTCATTTCAAATTATGAATTACATTCATAGTATCTGCCATCATCCTAGCCCTCATGAAATCTTAATGCAGAAGCAATACTACACTTGCATCATGGACTATCCCTGACACCAGCACTCAGCCCATTCTGAAAAACTCCCATCTGCACCAGCTTTAATGCATCAATAGGTTAATTTTACAAGCACATTACCTTGCCTCTGGCTTACACCTCTGTTTCTACCTGTGTATTTCCACAGAAGCCCAACACATATTAGTTGAAATATTCACACAACTGTTTTTCAAAACAATTTATTGCATCATATTTGGTACCTTATGTTTGACAACAAAAAGGAAATTACATCTGTAACTGCAGGAAAAAGAAGCTGGTCTGTTATTGAGAAAAAAAA
>JAQZBX010108886.1:0-10511 GCA_029593785.1 Cabassous unicinctus
ACTAGGTAAGCATTAAGAAAAGTTTGAAAGCCTTCAAAGAAAAGAAACATGACTTATGAGAATAAAAGGCAGGAAAGATGAGATTAACATTAAATTAGAAGTCTCTTAGCCGCATGAACTCATTTGTCTTTACCTTTTCCCCCTTTAATTCAAGGTTTATTTTTTCCAGTCATGTTTCCAGTTGGCACTTGGTATTAGTCCCTTGTTGCCAGGGAGGTTCATCCCTGGGAGTCGTGTCCCACGTTGGGGGGAAGGTAAAGCATTCATATGCTGAGTTTGGCTTATAGAGAGGCCACATTTAAGCAACAAGGAGGCTCTCAGGTGGCAACCCTTAGGCACCCCATAGTAGTAGGCCAAGTTTCAATTACCAGAACATTGACTCATAAGGCTAGTCATCAATAAAAAGAACCCAACACTGGGCCATCCTCTTTTGCCAGACACTGCCCCTGTACTCGGGAGACTGTTGCTGCTCCCTTGGAGAATGTGGCACAGCTCTCCCTGCTGGGAATTCAGTATTCCCTCATTTATTGAGTGATTGTCTATCCACCGTGACCATGCCCCATCCCTCGATCATTTGAACAATTTTATATAATTTTCATGTATATTCAGATGAACTTACTCCCATGAATCCCCCATCCCAGACACCCCCACCAATGATCCTCTGCAGCCCTCATTGTAACCCTTCTGTGACCTAAACCCTCCTTGTAGAGGAAGCCCATATAATAACTAAATACAATTAATAGGAAAATGAAATAATACTGATAAGCTTAAATGCAAGAGATAAAATACAAGGAAATTCAGAAAAAAAGAACTAAAAACAAAATATAATTAATGGATTAGGACATTCAAAAACAGAAAATATGAAAAAACTGTGAATAAAAGGAGGATAAAGTAAAGACAAATGAGTTCATGTGGCTAAGAGTCTTCAAAGAGAGTCGGGAGGTCATCCCAGAGGAAAAGCTTATGCACACCTCAGTAGGATCTCATAGAAGACCAAAGTGAATATCACTCCACACAGAGGGACTCCTGAGGGCTCTGGAGACACCCAGGTCTTATATAAGGGGGGATAGCCCCAGAGATTGATGCCCTATCAGTGAGCTCTACTTTGGAATCTGTGCTCCTGGGAGTGACAGACTTGGTCTCAAATAAGTCCTCCCTGCACATGGTCCATCAGTCCCTTCTATTCAAACCTATATGTGAAGCTGGAGTTTGTAGGTGTACTTCCAGGGACTGGAGCCTCTGGCGTGCCTATGTGCCAGCTGTGCCTGGCCTGTATCTCCGTGGAGCTGCAACTCCTACTCTACAGCTCAATGGACTCACCCAAGTCACCTGGTGAGGAAACGACGATGATGGACAACGGCCATCCCAGGGAATGGAGAGATCCTGCAGCTGAAGACGGGATAATCCCATCCACCGTATCCATGAGATATAAGCCCACTCTCACTTGGAGATGGAGTGGACATCACCATTCCAGTCCCCTTAGGATTGGGGGAAGAGCTATGGACTAGAGTGGACTTAATGGTATTCTGGTGTAGACATATTGGGATTCAAGCAATGGAAGAAATTATAACAGTGAGGTGAAGCCAGTGGCCACTAGACACTTTTGGGGCAGGGAGGGGAATGGCAGTTGTAATACAGGATCTTTTTCAGGACTTGGGGGTTGTCCTGAGTGACGTTGTGGTGACAGATATAGGCCATTTTAGTGCAGCATATACCATGCAGAACTGTGTGGGAGAGAGTGTGGCCTATGATGTGAACTGTGGTCTATGCTTAGTGGCAAAGCCCCAGGATGTGTATATCCATTGCAGGTGATATGCCACACTAATGAAAGAGGTTTATATGAGATGTTATGGGAGGTATGGGAGGTGGAGATCATGGGAATCCCTGTAATTTTTGTGTAACATCGATGTAATCTAAGCATCTTTTAAAATATATATGAATAAATAAGTAAATAAATAAATAAATAATATAAAAAAATTAAAAAAATGTTTTGAAAGTGAAAAAAAATTAAATTAGAGGTACATAAGAGCAGATTTGAGTTGTTCAAAGACAGAATTAGTTATTTTTAAGACAGAACATCTGAACTGGAAAAGACAGGTGAACAGAAAGACAAGAGAATGCAGAAAATGGAAGAGCCTCAGTAAATTGGATGACAAGGCTAAATGTGCAAACATTCGCATTATCGGTCTCAGAAGGAGAAGAGAATGGAAAAAGGGCAGAAAGAATATTTGAGGAAATAATGACTGAAAACTTCTCAGCCCTTAACAAAGACATAAATATCAACATCCAAAAAGGACAACACAACCCAAAGAGAATAAATCTGAATAGAACTACCTTGACATACCTACTATTCAGAACGAAAAATATCAGAGATAAAGAGAGGATTCTGAAAGCAGCAGCAGCAAACAACAACAACAACAACTAAAAAGAACAATGAATCACATATAAGTTAAACTCAAAAGATTAAGTGGTATAATCTCATCAGAAACCATGGAGGTGAGAAGAAAGTTGTATGATATATTTAAGGTATTGAAAGAAAAACTGCCAACCAAGAATTCTGTATATGGCAAAGTTGCCCTTCAAAAACGAGTATGAGTTTAAAGTCTTCAGAGACAAAACAAAACAAACAAACAAACAAAAAAAAAACCAAAAAACAAAACAAAAACCACAACAACAAAAAAACCACTGATAGAATATGTTGCCAAAAGACCAGATTTATGAGAAATATTGACGGTAGTCCAGCACCCTGAAAGGAAGAAACAAAGGTGAGAGATTTGGAGAAGAGTTTTAAAATCCAGATTGTTAAGAAGGGTAAACTAAAGGATAAGATGAGGGACCATAGAATTATATGACAAGAAAGAGCTGAAGGAAAAAATGGATGAAGTAAGTATTGCCTTTACAGTAATAACATTTAATTTTGATGGATTATACTTCAAAAAGCCATAGATTGATAGAATGGATTTTTTAAAAAATGAATCATCTGTATGCTGTCTAGAAGAAATGTACTTCAGACATATGGGCACAATCGGATTAAATGTCAAAGATTGGGAAATGGTATTCCATGCAAAGATTAACCAAAAAAAGAGTTGGAGTAGTGATACTAATATCAGACAAAATAGATTTCAAATGCAAAACTGTTATAAGGGATGACAAACGTCATTATATATTATTAAAGGGGGCAATTAATCAAGAAGAAAGAGCTATAATAAATATATATGCACCTAATCTGAGTGCCCCAAGATACATGAAGCACACGCTGGCAAAACTGAAAGGAGAAATAGATTTCTCTAAAATAATAGTTGGAGACATCAATGTACAACTCTCAGTATTGGATTAAACATCTGGAGAGAGGATAAATAAAGAAACAGAGAACAAAATGATATGATAAATGATCTAGACCCAACAGACGTCTATAAAGAATTTCATTCCAAAATACCAGGATATACATTATTTTCAAGGGCTCATGGATACTTCTCCAAGATAGACCATATGTTGGGTCACAAGACAAGTTTCAATAAATTGAAAAAGATTGAAAATATATGAAACACTTTCTATGAACATAATGGAATGAAGCTGGAAATCAATAATGGATGAAAAAAGTGAAAATTAATAAATATATGGAGATTAATCAACACATTCTTAAATAATCAGTGGGTCAAATAAGAAATTACAAGAGAACTCAACAAATATTTTGAGAGAAAAGGCAGTGAAAACACATCATAACAAAATCTATGGGATAATAGAGAGGCAGTGCTGAGAGACAAATTTAAACCTTCCAATGCTTACATTCAAAAAGAGGAAATAGCCAAAATTGAAGATCTAACTGCATACCTTGAGAAACTAGAGAAAGAACAGCAAATTAATCACAAACCAAGCCGAAGGAAAGAAATAGTAAAGATCCAAGCAGAAATTAAAGAAATTGAGAACAAAAATCAATAGAAAGCATCAACAACACAAAATGTTGGTTCTTTGAGAAAAATCAACAAAATTCACAAACACTTAGCTACACAGACAAAGACAACTGACCCTACAGAAATAAACAACATCTTAAGAGCATACTATGAATAACTGTATGCCAAAAATCTAGGAATGTACAGGAGAAAGATTCCATAATCGCAGAAACCACCTACTCTGAACATAGAAGAAATAGAAGACCTTAAAAAGCCAATCACAAGTGAAGTGATTGAAACGGTCATCAAACATCTCTGAAAGATGAAAAGCCCAGGACAAGAAGGCTTCATAGGTGAATTTTACCCATCACTCAAAGACAATCTAATACCAATATTGCTCAAGCTCTTCCAAAAAAATTGAGCAGGAAAGAACACTATCAACCTCATTCTATGAAGCCAACATCACCCTTGTACCAAAGCCAGATAAAGATAATTTAAAAAAAAGAAAATTACAAATGAATATCTCTAATGAATAGAGATGCAAATCTCCTCCACATAATACTTGCAAACACAATCCAAAAACACATTAAAAGAACTATACACTACAAAAACAAAAATGAAAAAAAAAAATGAAGAAAAATGAAACAAAGAGAAAACAAAGAAAAAAAAAAGAATTATACACTACAATCAAGTGGGTTTCATCCCAGGTATTCAAAGGTGGTACAACACAAGAAAATTAATTAGTGTAATAAACCACATTGATAAATTGAAGAGAAATCACATGATCCTCTCAATTGGTGCAGAAAAGGCATTTGGCAAAACACAGCACCCTTTCTTGATAAAAACACACCGAAAAATAGTAATTGAAGGAAGGTTTCTCAATATTGTAAGGTGCATACATGAAAATCCTACAGCTAGCATAGTACTCAATGGTGAAAGACTGAAAACTTTCCTGCTGAGATTAGGAACAAGACAAGGATGCAGAGTATCATCATTGTTTTTCAATATTGTGCTAGAGGTTCTAGTTAGAGCAATTGGGCTAGATAAAGAAATAAAAGGAACACAAATAGGAAAGAAAGAAGTACAACTTTCACTCTTCTCTGATGATATGATCCTATATGTAGAATACCCTGAAAAATAAAAAACAAACCTACTAGAAATAAACACAAGTTCAGCAAATTAAGCAAAGTGGTGGGATACAAGATTAACACACAAAAATCATTAGTGTTTTTATACACTACTGATGTGCAATCTGAAGAGGAAATCAGAAAATAATTCCATTTATAATAGCAATTAAGAAAATCAAATATTTAGTAGTAAACTTACTCAAAGACATAAAAGACCTGTATTCAGAAAAATACAAAACATTGCTGAAAAAAAAAAAAAACAACTAAAGAAGTACTTCAATAAATTGAAGGACATTCCATGTTCTTGGAATGGAAGTCTAAATATCATTAAGATGTCAATTGTGCCCAAATTGATTTTAAGATTCAATGCAATCCCAATAAAAATCTCAACAATAGTCTTTTCTGCAGAACTGGAAAACCTAGTTATCAAATTTATTTGGAAGGGAAAGGGGCCCTGAATAGCCAAAAAGATCTTAAAATGAAGAATGACGTTAGAGGACTCTCACTTCCTTACTTTAAAGCATATTACCTAGCTACTGTGGTAAAAACAGCATGGTACTGGTCTAAGGATAGACACAGTGACCACTGGAACTTAATCTAGATTCAGATATAGAACCTCAAATACAGTCAAGTGACTTTTGACAAGGCAGTCAAGCCCTCCTAACTAGGTCAGAACAGTCTATTCAACATATGATGCTGGGTGAACTGGATATTCACATCCAAAAGAAAGAAAGAAAACCCTTATTTCACACCTTATACAAAAATTGACTCAAAATGGATCAAGGTCCTAAATACAATAGTGACAAACATAAAACTCCTAGAAGAAAATATAGGAAAACATCTTCAAGATCTTATAGTAGGTAGTAGTTTCTTAAATTTTACACCCAAAGCATAAGCAACAAGAGAAAAAATAGATAAATGGGACCTCATCAAAATTAAACACTTTTGTACTTCAAAAGACTTTGTCAAAAGGGTGAAAAGGTAGCCAACTCAATGGGAGAAAATATTTGACAAATACATATCTGATAATGGTTAAATATCCATGATATACAAAGAGATCATACAGCTCAACAATAAAAAGACAAACTACCCAATTAATAAATGTCCAAAGTCTTGAAAAGATAATTGTCCTAAAATATAAAAATGGCAATGAAACACATGTTAAAATGTTCAAAATCATTAGCAATTAGGGAAATGCAAATCAAAGCTAAAATGAAATATCATTTCATAACTACTAGACTGGCTGCTATTAAAATGTCAGAACTGTAAATGTTGTAGAGGATCAGAGAGATAGGAACACACTCACTTTTGGTGGGAATGTAGAATATTAGAGCCACTGTGGAGTACTGTTTGGCCGTTCTTAAGGAAGTTGAATATAGACTTGCCATGTGTTCCAGCAATACCATTACTAGGTATATACCCAGAAGAACTGGGAGCAAAGACGCAAACAGACATCTGCATATCAATGTTCAAAGTGGCATTATTCACTATTTCCAAAAGTTGGAAGCAAACCAGATGTCCATCAACGGATGAAAGGATAAACAAAGTTTGGTGTATACACATGATGGAATATTATGCAGCGGTAAAAAGAAATGAAGTCATGACGATTATGATAACATGGATGAAACTGGAAGACATTATGTTGAGTGAGGCAAGCCAGACATAAAAGGACTAATCTTGTATGATTGTGCTTTTAGGATCTAAATATATTGTGTAAACTCATGCAGTTAGTCATTAGAATACAGGTCACCAGAAGAGAGAAGGAGGGTAGAAAATGGAAAGCTAATGGTCAATCTGTGCAGAACTGGTAAAAATGTTTTTTGTAAATCTTTGAAAATGAATAGAAATGGCTGAAGCATATCATGGTATTTGTAACTAGCAGTTCTGCTATATGGGTATGAGTAGTTGAAAGGGAAAGACTAAGGTCATGTATAATTCTAGAAGGAAAACTAAAAACTGTAACATGGGACTTTATAAGATAGCACAAACTCATGTAAAATACAAATATGGGGGATATTGCATATTTTAGAGTGTTTTTACAAAATATAAATACAAATATACTAGAGAGAAGGAAAAACAATAGCAGCTATGTATGGGAACTGAGGCACAGAGACATTGAGAGGTAATGAGTTTTGTTTGTTTTTTATTATTATTATTGGAATAATGAAAGTGCTTTCAGAATGATTGGGGTGATTAATGCACAAATATGTGATTACAACGTGAACAAATACATGATTACACCAAATACCATTGTTTGTATTCTTTGGATGATTTTATGCTTTATCAGTATGTAACAATAAAATTGATTTGTAAAAAAAACTCATTAAAATATAAATAACAAAAAAATATGCTGGTCTGAGGAAATTGAATGACAACACAAAGTGCATAACCATATGTGTCATGAGTGTCTCAGAAGAAAAACTGATGGGAAAAGAGGTAGAAACTATTTTACTTGAGGAAATAATCATCAAAAATTTCCCAACATATATAAAAGACATAGAAATCCATGTCCAAGAAGCACAACACACTCCAAACCTAAAAAAAAATCCTTATAGACCTACTTCACTGAATAGACATATACTAATCAGAATGTCAAATGTCAAAGATAAAGTGTGAATTCTGGAAGCAGGAAGAAAAAGCTATTCATCACATACGAGGTATGTCAATAAAGACTAAGCACTAATTTCTCCACAGAAATCATGGAGGGAAGAAGACATTGTAGAGAAAAATGGCATAGAATAGGTAGGCAGGTCTCAACTCTCTCACAAAAACAATAGAGGATGGCAAAAAGCTCTCTGAGGGAGTTGCTTTGGGAATCTGCAAACAAGGAGAGTGCTGTGCATCATCCAGATGGGAGAAGGAAAGAAAGACCAAAAGGCCTAGTGAAAATCATGAGTTATTCACCCCTATGACTGGGAAAGTCACACATACCCCACCCTAAAGGTAAATAGCCTTGTTAAAACCCCTGGCTCTATGCAGCCAGCTGAGGGGTAAGAATGCGCCCCTCCCTGGGAGGAAGATGGGTCTGGCAGAGGGCAGAGAGAAACTTCTCTTCAGTGAGATTTGCTAGCTGAACCCCCTTTATATCTCACAAAAGACCCCAGCTGGCACTGAAGTGACCCCAGGGAGAGGGGAAGGGGGATCTGATCATGGTGACAGTCATACCCAGAAACCGTGTAATAGAAAGGAACTAGATCAGTGTGCAGGTAGGCAGAGAAAGGTGCCTAACTAGCTCAGGAGAGAAGGAGAGATAACCAATGAACTGTTAGAAACCCAACTCACCTAAGGGAAATGGGCAGAGACAGGCAGACAAGCTTTCAGAAGCCTTTAGAGTGGGTTTAGCTCAGCTGAGAATTGCCTGCCTCACATATATGAGGTCCCTGGTTTGATTCCTTGAAAAAGAAATCCGAGAGTTCTGATATAGATCCTCTCATATATGGTCAACTGATATTCGACAAGGTAACCAACCTCACTTAAATTTGACAGAATGGCTTCTTCAACAAATGGTGTTTGGAGAACTTGATATCCATAGCCAAAAAATGAGGTGGGGTCACCATCTCATGCCCTATGAAGATGGATCAAAGACCTAAATATAAGGCCAAGACCATAAAGCTCCTAGAAGATAATATAGAGGAGCATATACAAGAACTTGTAAGTAGGAAATAGTTTCATAAACTTTACACCCAAAGCACGAGCAACAAAAGAAAAAATTGATAAATGGGCTTTCCACAAAATTAAAAACTTTCGTGCTTCAAAGTTAGATTGTCAAGAAAGTGAAAAGCCTGCCTATTAAATGGAAGAAAATATTTGGGAACCACTTCTCCAAGAAAGGTCTAATATCCAGCTTATATAAAGAGATTCTACATCTTAAAAATATAAAAACAAACAACCCATTTAAAAATTGGGCAAGAGACTTGAATAGATACTTTTCCAAAGAGGAAATAAAAATAGCTAAAATCACATGAAAAGATGCTGAATATCACTAGCTATTGGGGAAATGCAAATCAAAACTACAATGTGATATTATCTTAAACCTATTAGACTGGTGGCTATTAAGAAACAAAGAACTGCAAGTATTGGAGAGGATGTGGAGGAATGGGAACCCTCATTCACTGCTTGTGAGAATTTAGAATTGTGGAGTATGGTTTGGTGGTTCCTCAGGAAGCTAACTCTGGAATTGCAACATGATCCAGCAATCTCACTGCTAGGTATATAACCAGAAGAAATGAAAGCATGGACATGAACAGATATATGCACACCAATGTTCATAGGGGCATTATTCACTATTGCTAATAGTTAGAAGCAACCCAAATGTCCTGCAACAGATGAATTGATAAGCAAAATCTGGCATATAAATACTATAGAATAACACTCAGCTTTTAGAAGGAATGAAGTATTGACACACTGGATAACATGGATGAATCTTGAAGACCTTATGTTGAGTGAAGCAAGTCAATTACTAAAGTACAAATTTTGCATGACATCACTCATATGACATAAGCCTCTTGAGCAGAGTCATAGAGTTAGAGTCTGGAAGAAAGGTTATCAGGTGGCAGAAAGGGAATAGAATAGGATGTGCTGATGCTCAATATGGGCAAAACCCATGATTAGGTGGAAGGGGGTAGTTGGACAGTGGAGGGGAGCGATGGTAGTGCAGGGATGTGAGTGAAGTCAACAGTGCTTGAATATGATGGTGAGCAGGGTGGGGTTTTGAATGAACTATCCATGGAGTTGAGGGTAGGACTGGAGGAAGAAACACATGAACTCTGGGGATTTGTGGCTCTGTGACTGAATCTACAATAGTGGGAATACTTTATTTATGGTAAATATGTCAAGGGGATGGTTAATAGCATAGGATATTAGTGGTGTGGTGATGGGGGAAAAGGGTGCACCTGAGTTATGCTGCTATGGAATGTGAATGTGTTCTGCTTGGCATAAGATGTTGTCTCTGTGGGTGGATACTCACACAATAAACAAGAAAATATTAAACTCCCACCCTGAGAATACTGCTACATTCTCAAATAGAGGGGCAAGAACATCTCGAGTACATAGGAAGTGCTCAATAAAAGAAAACAGACCAGTATGTCAAGCTCTCAATATTAATGTATGTAAGTATGAAATTGAAACTTAGATGTTGCCATGGGTTCTGAGAGGAGAGGGAGGGAGGAATGGGTGAATTATGGGGCATCTTTATGGCATTCAAGTTCTTCTGCATGATCTTGCATTGATGGATACAGGCCATTATACATTTTGTCAGAACCTATAAAAGTATATGGTGCAAAAGATAAACCATAATGTAAACCACTGACCATGGTTAGTAGCAATGCTTCAATATTTGTTCATTGGTTGTAACAAATGTACCATGCCCATGTGGGATGCTATTTTTAGGGGAAGATGTGGGGTGTTAGGGAGTGGGGTGTATGAGAATTCCCTCTATTTTCTATGTGACTTTTCTGTAACCTAATTCTTCTCAGAAAATAAAGTAAAAAAAAAA
>JAQZBX010108887.1:0-10513 GCA_029593785.1 Cabassous unicinctus
TTTTTTTTTTGTTGTTGTTGCATGTGCTTTGGGTGTAAGGTCCAAGAAACCACCACCTACTTCAAGGTCTTGAAGATGTTTCCTGACATTTTCTTCTAGTAGTTTTATGGTCCTGGCTTTTATATTTAGATCTTTAAGCCATTTTGAGTTGATTCTTGTCTGAAGGGTAAGATAGGGGTCCTCTTTTATTCTTTCCTTTACAGATATCCAGTTCTCCCAACACCATTAGTTGAAAAGACTTTTTTCCCATTAACATGGACTTGGTAGATTTGTAAAAAAACAGTTGACTGTGTAGGTGAGGGTTTATTTTTGGGTTTCCAATTCTATTCCACTGATTGATGTGTCTTTCTTCATGACAGTACCATGCTGTTTTGACCACTGTAGCTTTGTAATGTATTTTAAGTTCAGGCAGTCAAATTCTTCCCATATTGCTCTTCATTTTAGAATGCTTTTGGCTGTTTGGATGTACTTACCCTTCCAAATAAATTTGACATATTTCCTTCTATAATTCTATAAGGTAAGCTGTTGTGATTTTGATTGGTATTGTACTGAATCTGTAAAGCAGTTTGGGTAAGATTGACATTTTCACAATATTTATTATTCCAATCCATGAACATGGAATGTCTTTCCATTTGTTTAGGTCTTTTAAAATTTCTTTTAGCATTGTTTTGTAGTTTTCTGCATATAGGTCCTATACTACTTTGGTAAAATTGATTCCTGGGTATTTGATTCTTTTTTTGCTATTGAAAATGGAATTTTTTCCTTGATTTCCTCCTCGCATTGTTCAGTAGTAGTGTACAAAAACACTACAGATTTTTGCGTATTGATCTTGTATCCTGCCACTTTGCTGAATTCATTTATTAGCTCAAGTAGCTGTGTTGTGGATACTCCAGGATTTTCTAAGTTCAGGATCATGTCATCGGCAATGAGAGCTTTACTTACTCTTTTCCTATTTGGATGTCTTTAATTTTATTTTCTTGTCTAATTGTCCTAGTTAGAACCTCTAGTACAATAATGAATAACAATCATAACAGTGGGCATCCTTGTCTTGTTCCTGAATTATCTTGTTCCTTGTCTTGTTCCTGAAAGCTTTCAACCTTTCCCTATTGAGTATGATGTTGGCTGTGGGTTTTTCATAAATGCCTTTCATTTTATTGAGGAATTTTCCTTCTATTCCTATCTTTTGAAGTGTTTTTATCAAAAAGGATGCTGGATTTTGTCGAATGTCTTTTCTGCATTGATTGATATGATGCTGTGTTTTTTTCCTTCAATTTGTTAATGTGGTGTATTACATTGATTGATTTTCTTATGGTGAACCAGGCTTGCATACTAGGAATAAATCCCAATTCTTTGTGATGTATAAATCTTTTGATATGTTGTTGGATTAGATTTGCAAGTATTTTGTGGAGAATTTTTGCATCTTTATTAATTAGAAAGAATGGCCTGTCATTTTCTTCTCTTGTGGGATATTTATCTGGCTTTGATATTAGGGTGATGTTGGCTTCATAAAATGTGTGGTGTAATTTTCCCTCCTCTTCAATTTTTTGGAAGAGTTTAAACAAATTTGGTGTTCTTTTTGAAATGCTTCATAAAATTCACCTGTGAAGCCATCTGGTCCTGGAGTTTTCTCTGCTGGGAGAATTTTTATGACAGAGTTAATCTCTTTAAATGTGATTGGTTTGTTAAGTTCTTGTATTTCTTGTCGTGTCATTGTAAGTTGGTTGTACATTTCTAGGAATTTGTCCATTTTGTCTAGGTTGTCTAGTGTCTTGGCATATAGTTTCTCATAATATCCTCTTATGATTCTTTTTATTTCTTTTTTTGGGATGGGCCTTGTCCATCATCATCTTTTTGTTAGTTGTCCTGGGCAAGTCTGATGATTGGGAAAGTAGGTGTAGGCTGCAACTCTTCTGAAAGTCAGGGCTCAAACAGCATATGAAATCCAGAAGATTTATGACTCTGAGACATGTATATAATGGGTATAGTGCTAATTATAGGTTCAAATAAAAGGGCAGAAGTGCCATGTGTAGCAAAAGTATAAATGAGTCTAACTCCAATACATTGAGGGGATAGGTTTTCATATATTCCAAGGTAAGGCCCACTGACAGGGCACCAAATTCCTGGGATTGTCTCCCCTGCCTAAAGTGTCTAGATGTCTCTAGAGCTGTCAGGAGTCCCCCTGCTTAAGGCACTGTTTACTGTGGCAGTCAGTGAGATCCTCCTGAGACTTGCCTAAGCATAACCTCTGGAATGACCTCTCGACTCACTTTGAAATCTCTTAGCTATAAAATCTCATTTGTATTTAATATTGCCCCCTTTTGGTCAAGGTCTTTTTCCAAATACGGTACTGGTTGGCACTTGGCAATAATCCCTCAAGGCCAGAGGCTCATCTCTGGGAGTCATGTCACACGCTGGGGGGAATGTATTGAGTTTATATGCTGAATTTGGCTTAGAGAGAGGCCATATTTGAGCAACAAGGAGGCTTTCAGGATGTAACTCTTAGGCAATTTATAGTACTAGACTAACTTTCAGTTTCACAAGAACAAAGTTCATAAGGACAAGCATCAGTATAAAGGTCCTGGCGTATTTGTCCTCCTTTGCTAGGTACTGCACATATTCCTAGTATTTTTTTTTCATTTCTTTCATAGTGCATTTCATCACCATAAGGTCTGTTATCTTTTGTGATCAAGTCAATTTTATTAATACATATTAATAAAGCATAAATCCATCAAAAGTGTGCAATTAATGGCATTTGATATTATCATATAGTTGTGTATTTATCACTTCAATCATTTTTAGAGCATTTTCATTATTCCAATAATAATAATAATTAACAACAAACAAAAAAAACTTATCACCTCTCAATCTTGCTGTGCTTCCACTGCCGTATATAGCTGCTATTCTGTTTCCATCTCTTCATTTTATTTGTATTTATATTTTGTAAAAAACAGTCTTAAGTATGCAATATCACCCATATTCATATTTTACTTGAGGTTTAACTCTGCTATTCAGTCCCATGTTACATTTTTTAACTTTCCTTCTAGTAATATACATGACTTTAGGCTTTTCTTTACAACCACTGTTATACTCATATAATAGGACTGCTAGTTTCAAACACTACGTTGTGCTTTACATTTTCTAATCACTTACCAAGATTAAAAACAACTTTTTTACTAATTCTGCATGGGTTAATGCTCAGCTTCCCATTCTCTAATGTTATTCTATTTTCTGTTGACCAATATTCTAGTTATTAACTCCATGATTTACATAATTTATTTCGTTAAAATATGTATATATTTTTCATTCCTGTAAGTTCTGTTACTTTTCTTTGCAGGTTTTCAAATTGTTCCTTATGCTCACCCAGTGTCTTCTTAGTATCCTTTATATCTTTAGTTGTAGTTTCTTCTAATTGTTTGAATTGACTTAGGAGAGTTGTGTGATTATCACTGATTAATTTTCTTATATCCTGTATCTCTTCAGGATATTTGGTTTGTTCCTTTGTCTGGGTCATCTCTTCCTGTTTCCTAGTGTGGCTTGTAATTTTTTGATGATGTCTAGGCATCTGAATATGTTGATGAATTTATTCTGATGGCCAATTTCCCTTTCATGCCTATTTTTTTTTTGACAACTCTTCTTTGATATTTGGTTCAACTTATTCTAAGTTATTAAAATTGCCTATGGGGAAACAGATGTGGCTAAAGCAATTGGGCTCACATCTACCATATGGGAGGTCCAAGGTTAGATTCCCAGGGCCTTCTGATGAAAGGCTAGCTGGCCCACACAGGAGAGCTGGCCCACCCTGGAGTGCTGACACGCCCAGGAGAACTGAGCCGTGCTGAGTGCTGGCCCATGCAGAGAGCTGGCACAGCAAGATGATGCAACAAAAAGAGACACAGAGGAGATACAATAAGAGATGCAACAGACCAGGGAACTGAGGTAGTACAAGAGACTGAACGCCTCTCTCCTACTCCAGAAAGTGCCTAAAGAGAATACAAGCAGACACAGAAGAACACGTGGAGACCAGACAGCATAAAGCAATGAGGAGGGGGGAGAAATAAATAAATAAGTCTTTTTTAAAAAATTGCCCAGCTTAAGTTATCAAAATTGTGCCAGGAACTTGCTAATGGGGTACACATTTTCTCCCAGGACTTTGGGTTAAGAGAGCCCTAAAGGCAGTTTTTTCCTTTGCAATTTCAAGACCTGCCATTCGATAGTGCTCATCAACACACTCTTCCAAGGAGGTGCTTCTTTCAGTCTCTGCTTTGGTGTGTTTTCATCTGGCCAGAGACGAGATTCAAAGCGGGCTCTGCTCACTGAATTCACTGAAGAAAAGCCCTTCCCAGACTGCCACTCCCTTTTCATTCATAGCATTTGTCAGGGCAGAAAATGTCTCTTTCCCTCTCAGTCAGGTGCAGTGAACCAGTAGTTTTATCCAGGCTATAAATCTTGGGTGTGGGTTATGGGAGCTCTTTCTAGTTCTTGCAGGAGCTTGGTAACTCACATTATTTGTTTTGGATTCTTCATCTCTCTGTCCCTTGCCCTCCTGGGAGTTGTATAGCACTCTCCTGGATTTCTGACCCCCAAAGCATGTCCCTTGAACAGCTTTTGGCTCTTTTTCCATTGTTTTGTGAGAGAATTGAGCCCTGTCTGCCTACTCCAATGCCATCTTCCTGGAATGCTCTGATCTGTTATCTTTTTATGTATGTTTACAATTTCTTGTGCATGTTTCCGTAGTGTCTTCTTGATATCCTTTATCTCTTCCTTCATTTCAGTGAGTTGAGGATATTTGTTTGGACATCCTTGATTAGTTGTTCCACATTGTGTTTCTCTTCCTGCTTTTTTAGTTTGTTCATTAGACTGGGCTATGACTTCCTGTGTTTTAGATGGCTTGTAATTTCTTGCTGATGTCTACGGCATCCATTTACCTTGATGTGCTTATTCTGTTAGCTTCTCTTTCTAGTCTAGGCTTTCATTTTTGTTTCATTTTGTGTTAGGAATCCTCTTTAACACTTGGCTCCACTCATTCTGTATCCTTCCCACAGTTTCTTGAGGAAAAGTGCATCTTGCTGTTTCCTACTCTGCCATCTTGGATATCTGTAATGTATTTTAATCACATCCATTGTGTCTTTCATTCCCATAATTTCTGTTATTTTTCTGTTTAAGCTTTCAAATTCTTCTTTAAGCTTGCCCAGCATCTTCTTAGTATCATTTATATCTGTAGCCATATTTCCCTTCAACTCCTTGAGTTACATTAGAAGATTTCTTTGAACATCATTGATTAGTTGCTTCAAATCCTGTGGATCATATAACATTCTAATATGTTCCTTTGCCTGGGCCATGTCTTCCTGTTTCTTAGTATGACTTGTAATATATTGCCAATGTCAAGGCATCTGATTATGATAGTGAGTTTACTCTGATGGTCAGTTTTTCTTGCTCGCCTGGGATTTTAATGTTTGTGTTATGGGTCTTCCTCGATTCTTTGTTCAAATCATTCTAGCCTTTAAAATTGCCTATGTATAACTGATGAAACCAGGGACAGGGATACACTAGTGGGTACAGATCAGTTTCCAAGGGCCCTGGGGAGAGGGACAGTAAAAAGGCCAAAAAGGCTTTTTCTTTTTTTCAGGAAGTACCCAGGATTTAACCCAGGAAGTAGGTGCTTAGCCGCTGAGCTACATCTGCTCCCCAATGAGAGCTATTTTTTTCCCATTATTTGTTTGTTTTAGGAGGCATCCATGATCGAACCTGGGACCTCGTACATGGGAAGAAGGCACTTGATCTACATCTGCTGCCCTCACTTAAGAATTTCTGGGGTGCATTTTCTTGGCTTGCCAGCAGGTGATGATCTTTGGCAAACCTTTGTCTGCAGCCTTTGAGGGGAGTGTGTTTTATCCTTCTTCCACCTGGTGCTGAAATAATGTCTGTAGCTATTCCCCTTCAGGGCCAGATGGGCCCTGATACAGAGCTAGGCCCCATGGTACAAAGTCACTGATCTGAAGCTGCATTGGATTCTCAACTGCACCCTCTCTTTCCCCAGGTAGGAAAAATCTCCATTCCCCTCTGTGCCTGTGGCAGCCACCTGGTCTGTACTGAGAGTACTTGCCTCGAGTTTGGGGGATGGGCACCTGTTGTGTTAGTTAAACAGTTATTGTTCTGGCTTCTCTATCTCCCAGTCCTGCTTCCTCCTAGATAGTGGACAACACTCCCTGGTCTGCAAACCTCTAGAACAGTTATTTTTTGGGAATTTTCTGCCTTTCCTCTTTCTGTTTTTAGGAGAGGTGGGCCCTGTCTGTCTCTACACTGCCATCATCTCAGAAGAGATGCTAACACATTTTTAAGGATTATTTTTTAAATCATTTTTCTTATTTAGTTTTGGCCCTAAATTAGGTCCTTTATTTTGCAGAGAAGGAATATGTCATGAAAAATTTTTAGTGGGTCACCCTGAAACTATGGGCCATACTATTTATGTATAATTTAAAATAAATTAATAGAGAAATTTTAATTTACAGAAAAATCATGTAAAAAATACAGCATTTCCATTTACCCCTATTTATTAAAACTTTGCAATAGTATGGTACCTTTTTTATAACTGATGAAAGAATATTATAATTGTAATATTTCCTATAATCTGTAGTTTACATTAGGGTGGATTTTCCCCCCATATATCACCCTATTATTAACACTTTGTATAAGTGTGGTACATTTGTTATAATTCATGAAAGAATTTTTGTAATTGTACTATTAACTGTAGTCCACTGTTTACCTTAGAGTTCACTGTGTTATACAGTCCTAATGTTTTATCTTTTAATTTTTATTCTAGTAGCACGTATATGACCAAAAATATCTTCTTTTAACTTCATTTACATATATTATCCAGTGCTAATTTTACTCACAATGTTGTGCTGCTGTCACCACCATCTATTTCCAAAACTTTACAATCAATCCAAATACAAATTCTGTTCAAATTAAGCATTATCTCCCCATTCTCTATACCCTGTCCAGCCCCTGTAATCTATATTCTGGATTCTAACTGTGAATTTGCTTATTCTAATTATTTCATAAAAGTGAGATCATACAATATTTACCCTTTTATGTCTGGCTTATTTCATTCAAAATAATGCCTTAAAGGTTCACCCATGTTGTCACATGAGCCAGAACTCCATTCCTTTTTAATGCTGAATAGTATTCTTTTTTTTTATTGTGTGTAAAAATCAAAATTTTCACAATACATACTTATATTTGTAAAATGGTATGAATAGTATTCTATTATATGTATATACCATATTTTGTTTACCCATTCATTGGTTGATGGACACTTGGGTTGCTTCTAACTTTTGGTAATTGTGCATAAAGCCACTAAGAACATCAGTGTGCAAAAACTGAGTCCTTGCTTTCAATTCTTTTGTGTATATACCTAGTAGAAGGATTGCCAGGTCATGTGGTAATTCTATACTTAGTTTCTGAGGACCTGCCAAACTGTCTTCCACAGCAGCTGCACCATTTTACATTCCCATCAGCAATGAATGAATGTTCCTGTTTCACCACAAATTCTCAGTCATTTTAATTTTCTGTTTTGTTAATAGTAACCAATCTAGTTAGTGTTAAATAGTATCTCAGTGTAGTTTTGATTTTATTTCCTAATAGTTAGTGATGTTGAGCATCTTTCCATGTACCTTTTAGCCATTTCTATATCAAATTTTGAGAAATGTCTATTCAAAACATTTGCCCATTTTTTTGAAACAAATCAATTTTATTGATACAATATTAAAATTAAGCATAAATTAATCCAAAGTGTACAATAATGTAATAATAATTTAATACATAAATGTGTTATTTTGATCTCACTGTTTAACAAAAACCAACAATGTAAAAAATCCATGCATACCTTGTTTGATTGGAGAATTTTCAAGTTTTTCATTTATCATTGTAAAACCAAGGACAATTTTATGACTTTTTTGTACATAGCTGTTACATGTAGGGCAACCTGTCTTTAAGTAGGGATAAGTTACTCTAAAAGAAATGAATCCTAGAGAGTTTTCCCTTCAAGTCAAGGATCTTGTTGTTTAAATAAACTTCTTGCTTAAAATGAAAAACAACAACAACAAACTAAAAACCAAAAACCAATTAACCAAACAAAACTCATCAGCTCAGTCTCACTATACTTATGCTGCTGTACATAGCTGCTATTCTATTTCATTTTCTTTAGTTACTTGTATTTATAGTTTGTTATAGCAGTCTTATTTATGCAATTATCATCCATATTTATGTTTTAGATGAGGTTTTACTGTCTTACACAGTTCCGTATTACATTTTTTAGCTTTCTTAAGACTTTTTTATAATCACTGTTATACCTAAATAGTGGCTCTGCTAGTTACAAAGACTATGATGTGCTTTCACCATTTCTAATCATTTCCAAAGATTTATCAACAACCTTTTTACCCGTTCTGCACAGATTATCCCTCAGCTTTCCATTCTATACCCTCCTTCTGTTTTCTGGTGACTTATATTCTAATTAACTTCATGAGTTTACACAGTATATTTAATCCATACTAGCATAATCATACAGTATTTGTTCTTTTGTGTCTGGCTTGCTTCACTTAACATAATGTCCTTCAGATTCATCCCTGCTGTCATATGCTTCATGACTTCATTTCTTCTTATCACTGCATAATATTCAATAGAGTGTATAATCCACAATTTGTAAATCCTTTCCTCAGTAGATGGATACCTGGGTTGTATCCAGCTTTTGACAATCATGAATAATGCCTTTATGAACATCAGTGTGCAGATGTCTATTCGTGACTCTACTTTCAGTTCTTCTGGTATAAACCTAGTGATAGTCTATATTCAACTTGGGGACTGTGAAACAGTACTCCACAGTGGCTGTACCATTCTACATTCCCACAAACAATGAATAAACATTCATATATCTCTACATCCACTCCAACATTTACAGTTTTCTGACTTTTTAATAGCAACCAGTCTAATAGGTATGAAATGATATGTCATTGTAGTTTTGATTTGCATTTCCCTAATCGTTAGTGATTTTGAACCTTTTTTCATGTGTTTCTTTGCCATTAGTATTTTTTTCTTTGGACAATTGTCTTTTCAGGTCTTTTTCCCATTTTTAAATCAGGTAGTTTGTCTTTGTATTGTTGAGTTGTATGATCTCTTTATAGATCATGGATCTTAAGCCCTTATTGGGTACGCGATTGCCAAATATTTTCTCCCATTGAGTCGGCTGCCTTTTCATGCTTTTGACAAAGTCTTTTGAGGTGCAAAAGTATTTAATTTTGAGGAGGTCCCATTTATCAATTTTTTTCTTTGTTGCTTGTACTTTGGGTGTAAGGTTAAGAAACTAATGCCTACCACAATATCACGAAGATCCTTTTTTTTTTATTGTGGGTAAAAATCAAATTTTTCACAATACATACAAATATTTGTAAAATTATATATAAATATATATGCATATATGTGCATTTGTTTACATAAATATTATTATATATATATATGTATATATATATATGTATGTATTTTTAAAGGTGCTAAGATTACTTAAATATTACTCAGAAATTACAGGGATTGCCGTGTTCCCCACCTCTCACACCTCCAACAACATCCCACACCACCATCCTTCATCCATGTGACACAACAACCACAATGGATATACACATCCTGGGGCCTTGCCACCGAGCATGGACCACATTTCACATCATAGACCACACTCTCTCCCACACAGTTCTGCATGGTATATGCTGATGGAAAATAGCCCAGATCTTGAAAATCTTTTCCTCCATTTTCTTCTAGGAGTTTTATGGTTGTAGCTTTTATATTTATGTCCTTGATTCATTCTGAGTTAACTTTTGTATAAGGTGTGAGATAGGTGTCCTCATTCTTAATTTGGGTATGGATATCCAGTTCTTCCAGCACCATTTGTTGAATAGACTGTTCTGGCCCAGCTGGGTAGGCTGAACAGCCATGTCAAAAATTACTTGACTGTAGCTGTGAGGGTCTATTTTTGAGTTCTTGATTTGGTTCCATTGGTCAATCTGTCTTTATGTCAGAACCATGCTGTTTTTACCACTGTAGCTGAGAAATTTGTTTAAAATTAGGAAGTGAAAATCCTTCAATTTCATTCTTCTTTTTTTAAGAACTTTTTGACTGTTGGGCCACTTAGCCTTCCAAATGAATTTAATCATTGGCTTTTCCATTTCTGCAAAAAAGACTGTTGGGAGTTTTATTGGGATTGCATTGAATCTGTAAATCAGTTTGGGAAGAATGACATCTTAATAATATTTAGTCTTCCATTCCCTGAACATGGAATGTTCTTCCCTTTATTTAAGTATTCTTTGGTTTCTTTTAGCAATGTTTTATAATTTTCTGAATACAGTTCCTTTATGTCTTTGGTTAAGTTTATTCCTAAATATTTCACTCTTTTAGTCGCTATTATAAATGGAATGTTTTTTCTGATTTCCTCCTCAGATACACATCAGTAGTGTATAGAAATGTTATT
>JAQZBX010108888.1:0-10513 GCA_029593785.1 Cabassous unicinctus
TATAGACTTGCCACGTGACCCTGCAATACCACTACTGGGTATATACCCAGAAGAACCGAGAGCAGTGACACGAACAGACATCTGCACAACGATGTTCATAGCAACGTTATTCACCATTGCCAAAAGTTGCAAACAACCCAGGTGTCCATCAACAGATGAATGGATAAACAAACTGTGGTCTATTCACACTATGGAATATTATGCAGCTGTAAGAAGAAATGAAGTCGTAAAGCATATGGCAACATGGATGAACCTGGAGGACATTATGTTGAGCGAAGTAAGCCAGACACAAAAGGACAAATACTGTATGAATGCATTACTATGAACCAAATATATTGTGCAACATATTGTTTGATTAAAAAAATTTTTTATATGTATCCATTACATTTAATGGAGAAATGTATATATTTATTCATCTGTGTTTACTTTTTAGTTTTTAATTGTTTATATTTTCAATTATTAAATGTACAAAATAAAGTTCAAAAAAAATTCTTTCTCCAAATGGTTTTAGTATCCATTGATATTTGTCATCTGAATCAATTATTACACTGAGGTTTGGAAAAATGGTGATTTTTACAATTGTATCATTATTTCTGCATTAGTTTTATGAAATTGTTTTGCTATGAAGAGTGTCTCCATTGGTCTTATTATACATAGAAACAGTTTTGAAAACAAAATGATAATCTTAGAAAAAATTTATTCAGTAAGTAGTGTATAGTTTATTAAGTAGTGTCAATTATATAGCATAACACATCATTTTGGGGCCTTATATTGTGATCCCTGACTAGGTACATTGCATAATAGAAAAGATGTAGAACATTGCTTCATTCCAGAAAGTTCCATCATGTCTTCTCCCAATTGATCCCATCCTCATCTCCCAGAGGAAACCACCGTTCTGTATTTTCTTTTCACAAATTTGTTTTTTTGTTGTTGTTGTAGAATTTCACTTAAATGGAATCATACAGCATGTGCTCTTTTGTGTAAGACTTCTTTCACTAATCAACATGTCTTGAGATTTATCCATGTTGGATATTTCAATAGTTTGTTCCTTATCATTGCTGAGTAGTATTTCTTTGTATCTATACACTACAGTTTTTCATACATTTTCTTTAGACACCTTGGCTATTTCTAGTTTTTTTCCTTGATATAACAAATGAAAGCTTCTATGAACATTGTCATGATCACACTTTATTGTGCTCCCCTATGATTCCCAATTTCTAGTGTTCACATGTTTGTATAATCGCCTGACCTTGAGTGTAGGCAGGATCTACGACTTGATTTTAACTAATAGAATATAGAAAATTGGTGGTACATCACTGTCATAATTTTGGTACATTATATTACTCTCCATCTTAAGAGCAGGCTCACTCTAGAGCAGGGGTTCTAACCAGGGGTCTACACCCCCCTAAAGGGTCCATGGAAAGATTTCAGGGGGTCCATGAGCTTGAAATGAAAAAAAAAACAACTTATTATGTTTATTTTCTCTGACCTCTAACGGAAATCTAGCATTTCCTTCACTTATGAATATATGCAATAAATTAAAGTTGTATTCAGTTCATATCACATTACAATTGTTGCATATCTTGAAAAATCACTTACACTCATCCATACTTTGAAATTACGGTAGTTGTTAGACCTGGCGCTAGTTGACTGTCATAAAACTATCTGCTGCTACATTCTGAGAAGGGTCCATGGTTTTCACCTGACTGGCAAATGGGTCTGTGGAACAAAAAAGGTTAAGAACCCCTGAAGTCTGTCTCTTCCTAGGCATCTTGGAAGAAGCAAGCAGCCATACTGAGAGGCCCACATGGTAAGACGATAAAGGCAACCTCCAGCAACCTTTTATCAAGAAGTTTAGCCTCTCAGTTGCTCACCACAAGGAAATGTCTTCCAACAACATGAATGATCTCTGAAGTCGATTCCAAAACATGCCATTTTAAAGAAGAACCAATAATCTGGGTTCTTATGCCTGGCTCTGCCCTTAACTAAAATTTTTGTGTCTAAGTAAGTCACTTAATCTATTTTGGTCTTAGTTTGTCATCTGTCAATTGAGAAATGTAATGCCTGTTTTACTTACCATAGAATTATTGTGGGGATCAGATGAGATAATGCATTTTGAAAGAACTTTGGAATCTGTAAAATGATCTCTAAATGTACAATCATATTATCATTATTATAAAAATTGCTTCTTCATTGCAGAAACAACATTTTTTATAATAAAAATATGGCTTGTAAAAGAAAACAAAATGGATATGTCTCAAAGAAACTCCCATCTTAACAATAGTCTTATTCTTATTGGATTTGGTTTTGTATCTTATTATCTGTGGACATAAATGAGATTTTTGTGGTGAGCTAAAGCAGATCAACCACAAACCAGGGGATCAGAATTGTTATAAACATACAATATATCTGGATCTCATAACAATGTAGGATAGTAATGGCAATGAACAGCTGGACATGAGGTAGATCATTCCGAAACATGGTCATTGGGTCTCAACCGACAGTTTCCAACAGCCACAAACCCTATAAAATATTAACCATGGCTTGTGACTGAAGGATGGTCTTCTTTTATAGTTACTGTGAAAATGTTCACTTTATAGGCATGAGTAATGAATATTGCATCCCTTGCTATGGGATATCAATGATGTCAGCATTATAAACCAACCATAATTATTTTTGTTGAAAGTTACCAAACTCAAACATGAACAATTCTTCAAATGACCTTTTATTAAGAAAGAGGAATAGGTGCAATGGTCTGATCTGTAGTTCATTTTTAAATTCACAAGTGCCTGAAACTTCAGGATATCTTGGAATCAATAGAAAAATGAATTTATTGAAATGATTTGATAGATATTAATCAGCAAGCATGAAGTCACATACTTAGCTTTTAAAGTGTTTTCCTACTTCTAAGCCAAGTAGATACTTGAAAAGAAATGGAAAAGAAAAATGTTAAGCTCTCTGGGAAGATGGCAATTATTTTGTCTTCTAAGTTTATATGCAGAACACATCCATAGCAAATATAATTTAAGTCCACATCATAAATATTCCACAAGAAATGTTCACCAGCTCCCAGAACTTGAAGTCACCTCTTTAGACAGCAGGCCATTCTCAGATGTGCCATCACCTTCATCTGAGAGACAAATATCACAGTATATTTATTGCAGTATTTCTTATTTTAGTAGAAAATGTCTGTAAAGAAAATTGCAGTATCCTTCTGGATTACATAGAAACAAAATTATTGTTTTTATTGTTCTGCCATCTAAATATTTACTAGTCTAGGGCTCAAAGGGGTGTGAGGAGCTTCCCTATTTGAGGCAGTGGTTTTCCATTGTTTTTGGATAGTAAATAAGGCATCAAGTCCAATACCTTGGATAAAACTATTAGAAAAATGTAAAGTGGTTTTTTTTTGTGAGTGTTTTTTTTTTTTTTGTGGTTGTCATTCTGGATTACGATGTAGTCCTTATTTTCTCCTTACAAGAAAATATTGGTGAAGCATACTTTACAAAGCATGGAAGCCACATTATTATCTATATAAAGGCTCGACCATACATAAAGATGTTTAGGTTTTCTGTCAAACATATGCTTCTAAGAAAGTCAGGATGTAACAGGTATATAATATGAGTAATGATAACTAAACAGAGCCTGAGCACTAGAGACAACTCAATTAAACATGGTACATGAAGTCTAAGAAATCTATTCTAATTACTTTCCAGGTCTTGGTCAACAGGCTTCTGATATGTGGGTGTAGCAGTTTGGCATTTTTAATGAATTCCAAAATAGTTATTGGATTATGTTTGTAAACTGGTCTGTACCTGGGTGTGATTAAATTATGATTAGGGCTTTGATTGGGCCATGTCAGTAGGACATTGAGTCCCCGCCCCATTGGTGGGTGGGAATCACAGATAAAACTACATGGCAGAGCAGAGGAGTGAGTTGGAGTTTTGATACTGAGTTTTGAGTTGGAGCCCAGGAAGTGAACACACAGGAGAAGAACACAGAGGAGTAGAAATGGCTCCTTAGACACAGCAGAAGCCCCAGGGAGAGAGACAGAGCCATTCGCCTGATAGTCTATAGCTGGCCTTGTGGAGAGAGCACAGCAACTGAGCCTGGGGAGAAACGGAGCCCTGGGAAGAGAGAAACCCAAGCAGCCTGAACTCTTGGCAGACATCGGCAGCCATCTTGTCCCAACACATGGCAATAGACTTTGGTGAAGGAAGTAACTTATGCTTTATGGCCTGGTAACTGTAAGCTTCTACCCCAAATAAATACCCTTTATAAAACCAACAGATTTCTGGTATTTTGCATCAGCATCCCTTTGGTTGACAAATACAGTGGGTGAGCAGAGGGTTAAACAGAAATATTATGTTTAAAGAAGTAAATATAAAAGAGGCAATGAAAGACCCAAGTTCAATACAATGTCTCAAATATAATAAGTACTCAGAATTTGCTGAATTATTAAAGTTTCCCTGTTTCATTCTATGTCAACTCCCTCCTCGTGACTGAATTGTAAAACAATCTAAATAAAACCTTTAGGAAAAAATATAGGAGAAAAAATTTTTGAGCTCTAAGGTAGGGATGATTTTTTTAAAAAAATAAGAGGCAAAAGCATTAACCATAAAATATGAGATTAATATATTAGACTACATTAAAAATGAGAAGTTCTGTTCATGACTAAGAATGAAGTGGAAAGCCTAAAATTGAATATGAATTTACATACAATACTATAACTGAAAAATGATTGCTATCTAGAATATATTTTTTCAGAACTACTATAAATTATTGAGTAAAACCCAAAACCCAATAGCTTAAAGAGGCAAAAGTCATGACAGGAATTTTGCAAAAGATGAAACAAATATGAAGAACAAAAATACTAAAAGGTATTTCTCTCATTACTAATCAAAAAATGCAAATTAATTCTACCATGAACTAGTATTTTACACATCAGAAAACTTAGTATTATCAATATTAAATGTTGGCAAGGACCAATGGGAACACTCAGAATCTGTTGTGGAGGAGTAAATTTGACACACAATTTGGAAAACAATTTGGCATTATCTTGTGAAGTTAGATATTTGTGTATCTTATGACCCAACAGTTTCCAATTAAGGAGTAGGTTTTAGAGACACTCTTGCACATGTTCTCCAGGCGACATGGATAGAAAAAGTTCATAGCAGCATTGTTCATAAAATGGACATTTAAATGGATAAATAAATTTTGGATATTCAAAAAATAAAATATATAGCATTTTAAAAGAACAAATTATAGTTCACATAAAATGGATACATTTTGGAAAGAGTTCAAAAGCGTAAGTCACAAAGGTCCATATCAGGGGTTCTTAACCTTTTTTGTCCCATGGACCTCTTTGCCAGTCAGGTGAAAACCATGGACCCCTTCTCAGAATGTAGGGGTAGACAGTTTCATGACACACAACTAGTGCCTGGACTAACAACTATTGTAATTTCAAAGTATGGATGAGCATAAATGATTTTACAAGATATGCAAAAACTGTAATGTGATGTGAAATGAATACTACTTTAATTTACTGCATACATTCATAAGTGAAGGAAATGCTAGATTTCATTTAGAGGTCAAAGAAAATAAAGATATAAGTTGATTTTTTTCAATTCAAGCTCATGGACACCCTGAAATCTTTCCATGGACCACTTGGGGGTCCTTGGACCACTGGTTAAGAACCCCTGGTCTATATATAGTGGGATTCTATTGTCTATGGAGAAATCAAAATCAGGCAAAACAAACAATATACTGTTTAAGAATACATAAATATGTGATAAAATTATTTTAAAAAGCAAGTGAATAATAAACATGAAAGTATGAATGGAGGTATTAATTTGGAGGAAGGCAGGGAGATGGAACAGGGAAGAAATACACAGGTAGAGTAAATGGCTTCAGTCATTTCTAGCAATTAGATTGGGTGGTAGGTTCCCAGGTATTCATTTTACTATTATGTGTTATAACTGACATTATATATTACATATTATTTTATATGCATTAAATATTTTATAGTATTTAATTAAAAATGTCCTGTGAACTAGAATGGATGTATATCACTATCACAGGGTGGTGGGAATGTGGAGAAGCAAAGGAAAAATACAATTAATGTAACCCATGAACTATAGTTAACAGCAATATTGTAATATTCTTGCATCTATGCCAAAGATGTACTATGTTAATAATAGGGGTTATGGAAAAATATGCCAAATGTGTCCTAGGGACCATAGTTAGTGATAATAGTCTGGTGATATTATCTCATAATCTGTAGCAACTGTTACACCACTGTGGTGTGCTGGTGAAGGGGTGTTGTATGGGATTTCTATACATGTGAATGATTGTTTTGTAAATTCACAACTTCTGTAATAAAAAAATATATTAAAAATATATAGAAATATTCAAATATTCACATATCCAAAAAATAAAATATATAGCATTTTAAAAGAACAAATTATAGTTCACATAAAATGGATACATTTTGGAAAGAGTAAACCACATCAGACCCCTGCAGATGAGTACCTACTCACTAATTTACTAATCTTTTATTGCTTCCTTCATCTTCTTTAATTCTAATCAGACCCAGAACTTGAGGTGCCTAAGGAAGATCTCTGTTGACTCTGAGTTTCAGCTTTCCCTCTCTCTCAGCATTAAATCAGTCTTATGAAACTTTATTCCCTGCTCCTAGGTTTTAATTTGTTTCTCTGTGTACTACCTTAGTTACATAAAGACAGATTTCTTGGATGATACCTCTCTTCCTATCTAAAATTCTGAGTACTCTTTGCCATAAAATTTCTGTTTCAGTATACTGGCTAAATATTAGAATCCTGCTTTTATATTTTGGTTTTCAAATATTTCCTCAATTGGAATTGATACTTCTGCTCAGCTGGCTGTACCTTGAAATTCAGCTTCCGTTGCTGGAAGAGTCCCTCCAGCACTTGCCACCCACCATTGGGTGAGTTTTATATTTATCCTTTATCCTGTCTGCCTATATTACTAAGTGGAATTATGAGGTCTTTCATCCAAGTCCTGAATTAATATAAGAATGAAGAAGATAAAGAGGATTCTTGAGAATTTAAAGCATATATAAGATAATTGCTATTCTTTTATTTTTGTAGTTCTAAGACACATTCACATAAATAGAGATCAATTACTGTTTACAGTTAGTGGGATTCTTAGGAAAATATTACAGATATTCTCACATAGCAGATTTTCCTTTCAGAATAGCAAATACATATTTTATGGACAGAATTTGGCCCAAATAAATGAGTATGCATTATGATATGCTAAAATATGAACACTGATTACCCTTTAAATTTTTATCAGATCACAGCAAAAATTAATTCTACTTTCATAATATATCTTTCTCCTTCTCAAACAGAATATTCAAATGCCAATTTCCTACCTTTTGAGCTACTTTTAGCCAAATGCTTGGCAGGTAAAATTTTTGTGGTTTCAAAGTCTTTTCCATTAAGATACATTGTTGTAATTTCCAAAGATTTTTCTTACTTATTAAGCATTTATTTTCATCAGTTCCAAAAAAGAATTTTGTAAAGCACCTGAATATTTACTAAGAAATGCCAACATCTCATCTTTTTCCTTTGGTTGCTTAATCAATATCTTCTTTTATTCAGTATTCTGATTTTCAGCTTCAAAATATTTTAATGGCTATGAACTCTGCTCTCTTTAGAAGTACACTTACCCTTAATTCTTCCAAGCAACATTCTTTCACTGGTGAAGCTGCTTAATCCAAAATAAAGCTTTTAAAGATGTGTATCATTTGGTATCCTTAATCTATTCCTTCTACATGGTAGAATTTCTTTTCAAATTCTAAGGACCAACTTAAATTCTAGGAAGAGAGATAGATTCATCTCTCTACTTCACATTTCCCCAGTCTTAGCAAGTAAAACCAGGATGTTATTAGAATCATGGATATATCTAGTGTTGGTAATGGAAAAGGAACTTGAAGGTCATTTATTCTAGCTACTCATCTAATGTTTTACCTTAAAACAATTAGAAATTCAGTGACAAGGGTAATGAAAAGAAGCACAGCTCTATCATTTCTAAACACATAATGAATTTAGTAAGATGTATTTTTGTGTCTCTAGAAACCATATCTATAGCAACCAGGAGAATAAGAACAGAATATCCCCTGAAAGTTGAAGGGAAAACATGCTAGGAGTATTTGCAATTAAAGAATGCTTTATTTTTATTTTCTAACTAGCACAATAAGCAGCTATATGAGAAAGTACTACAAACAGTAGGTATGTATATATTTCCAGAGTTTGATTTCCTATAGTCCACTAATCAAATAGCTGCTATAATCTTTATTATGTAACCTTTTCTTTGATATGAATTCTGAGTCTCACATTTCTGAAACCTACACTATTTTCAACATATTAGCATTTTAAATCCCCATCATGTTTCATTAAAGCACATCCTTGAAAGAGTAGAATTATTCTAGGACTACTTAAATGAGGCCTTTTACCCTTGCCATCAGGCTACCAGAATATGACATATGGATTAACTGCCAAAGCATGAAACTTGTGAATGTACTGTGGATCATAATTCATTTGATAAATAAAAAGAATTAATATTTAATATGTGCTATAAAACAACCTAATGGCATTTTCCAAAGTCTAATAGAAAAAAGTTGGGTATACATTATCCATGTGTATGCATTAAGTTGGGTTTTTAACAGATTAATGTTAAAATGGAGAACACTGTATATATATTCTCTTATCAAAAATTGTAGTTTCACAAAGAGCTTTTGGTACCTAAAAGAAATTACAAGCTGAGTGTGCATTTCAAATATGCCTGGACAAGTTTATTCTATGGCAGGAGTTCTTAACCTTTTTTGTTCCATGGACCTCTTTGCCAGTCAGGTGAAAACCATGGACCCCTTCACAGAATGTAGCGGCAGATAGTTTTATGATGCACAACTAGTGCCGGGACTAACAACTATCATAATTTCAAAGTATGGATGAGCATAAGCGATTTTTCGAGATATGCAACAACTGTAACGTGATATGAAATGAATACTACTGTAATTTATTGCATACATTCATAAATGAAGAAAATGCTAGATTTCATTTAGAGGTCAGAGAAAATAAACATAATAAGTTGATTTTTTTTTCAATTCAAGCTCATGGACCCCCTGAAATCTTTCTCTGGACACTTGGGGGTCTGTGGACCCCTGGTTAAGAACCCATGCTCTATGGCTTTGTCTTTATAATATGAATTAAATAATCAGGGTGACTGAATATCTGCCAAATTGCCATTGGTGGGAAAAAGGGAGAGAAGAAGAAACATCTTATGTAGTTAGATTGTTTGATTTTAGCCTCTGGACAATATGGTGCTAGATCATCCAAAACAGTACATTACATTACCATTTGAGTCTGCTTTACTAAGGGCAGGCATTTATTTAACTGTTTTCTTTGGAATTGTGCTTCTTTGAATGGGTTGGTCATATCTGACAAGTAGAACTATAAGAACAACATCATATCTAAGTGGCTCAGCATCTGTGCAGACTATGGTTGGTGCACATTAGTATAAAAGGTTCCCCTTGGTTCCTTGCAATTTGTATTAGGATGTGATTGTGTTCTCTGAGAGAAGAGCAAAGGCAAAGGAATATTTGTGAAGAGAGGTAATCTGATCTGGTCTTAACTCTAACCACTCCTCTGGCTGCTCTCCCAGTAAATGCTTAAAAGATCCCCATCCTATTTTCATTTGGACTTCTAGAACCCTCTTAGAGCTGGCTAACAACTTTTTTTTACTTCATTCATTCATTCATTCATTCATTTATCAATCACTTATTAAAAGTCTCCTCTCTGTCACACACTGTAATAAGGTCAGGGGGTGGGTACCAGCATGAGTAATTATTATGCCTTTTCCCTGAAGATGTTCTATCTCAGTCGTGGTTTTAACAAATACCCATCAGGTACATGCACTATGGGGCAGCAGGGCCTTTTGCCACTGAACTAAGGCCCTCCTTTATCTGGTGTCATTCTTCACTTTGCCCCTACTTACTCTTCAATCTATTTTATATCTATAAATCATCAGTGTGCAGGTGGAAAAGAAAATTTTCAAAGGATAGATAGCTATGTTTCTAATTAGCATATGCTTATGATTTCAATCCAAAAGATATGCTTCAAATGGATAGTTTAAATAAGAACTCATAACTTTTATTTATATTTCACTGCATTATTCTGATGTTTTTTTCATACCTAATGTTGAAAGGAGATATGTGCTAGGGATACTGGCTCTAAAAATGCAACCAACAGAGATGATGTTGGATTACATTGAATCTGGCCTGCCTACTTTTCTGCATTTGAACCTATCTTTTGGAAAGAGTTAGGGAAAGGTGAAATGATAGGGAAACTGTAGAGAAAGAAGCAAATTGACAAATGCAAATTTCTCTCTAAATCTGACAAGGAGAATGTTGGTTAAAAAGGGCAATTTGGTAGCAGTTAAATTGCTGAGTCAAAAGTACAAAACCTTTTATGGA